>CAKAOI010046641.1:36893-97919 GCA_916701655.1 Sebastiscus albofasciatus | reverse complement strand
ATTCCTTTATTGGTCCCACTGTGGGGAAATTTGCAATATATATGAATAAGACATTTTTAGGTGACCAAGATGTTACAATTAATTTTCATGAACTGAAAACACACTGTGAAAGGGCTAAAGTTAGACGATTTGACTCTAAATGGGACCATAATTTACGAAATGAACATCATGCTGTATTGAAGAAGACTAGAAACTAGCAATTGAGACCATAAACTCATGTTTACAATGTTTACGGAGGTAATAAATCAAGTGAGAAGTAGGCTCATTTTCTCATAGACTTCTATACAACCATAGGAGTCGCCCCCTGCTGGCTATTAGAAAGAATGCAAGTTTAAGACACTTCCGCATTGGCTTCACTTTTCAGACCCAGAGGTTGCAGCCTGGTGTATATATAAATATATATAAAAACCACCAATGATCACAGCATAAAATGCCAATCTCTTCCTAACCTTAACCAAGGGCTTTGAGTGCCTAAACAGAACCAATTAAAATGTTAATTCTTTAGTTAATAATACTTTCTAGTCTTTATTGTTTCTGCCCTTTATAACTTAATTTGATTTTCAATTAGTAACTTCAACAGGTCTGAATTTTCAGCTCTTATCTGCTGTCAGGAGGCCGTTTCCATTTGCAGGAATTCTATTAGAAATAGCTTGCAGTGTAAATACATGAGCTGTTGGCTGTTTCTGTTTTCCACCGTAACTCAAACATACCGTCTGAAGCTCAATTAAAATTCAATTTTGAACGCAGACCCTCAATGGTAATCACGTTTAGGAAGGGTTTTTAATTTATTCCTCGACGCTGATTAATTGCGTGGAATTGCCTCAGCCATTTCCCGTGTTAAACGTCAGTTAATTAGCTGACAACATTGGATGGGATAATTAATTCAGCTGGGGGTCGCAGCATGTTACCACTGGGGGAAGGGGAGCTCAGGCTGGGGGTCCCGCCCGGCAACACAGACCCGCCGCCTGCCTTGTAGCCACCTGCAGCCGGTGTGAGCAGGAGGCTTGTTTTTAGACCTAATGAGACTCGAGGTTTGAGTCGCAATGTTCCTCTTCAGACCTCATTTTTAATACCTGAAGAAGAATTAGGCTGCAGTGGCCACTCAAGTGCCACGGCAGCACAATGCTGGGTGGATAAATAATGACCCCCTGTGTTCCACTGTGGAACAAGCCCCTCTATCAAAGGCTTCAGAGTATGAGTTGTTCGTCTTTAGAGGTAGGAGAAGGGCATCTAGAGCCCATCACTTACACCAGTTTGGTCCTAGTCTGCCCTCACACCAACCACACGCACACACACACGCACACGCACACAGCACACACACACACACACACACACACACACACACACACACGTTAAGCTTTGATTCTCAGCCTGGAGAGGTCTAATTTCTCTTGGGTCATATAGTATGTACAGTATATCTGTGTTTTTTTTTCGTTTTTTTTTTAAGTCCCTTCGGGTTTCCCCTGGCTCGATCTATGCGCGGTGTATTTTTATATTTATATTTATGAATGTCGGAGCATGTAAAATAGTGCGACAGTGAGTTTGTGTGCACATACTTTGTACTTTTATTTTATTTTTTTATTTCATTTATTTTTTGTATATATTTTCTGGGAGTCAGAAACAGCAAATATTGCGCGGATCATTCGTCCTTCAAAAATAAAAGTAGCATGACATGTATAAAACATGGTACCAAACTTTCAGTATCTCTCCACAAACAGAAAACTCTACAAGAAAAGTTGAGAACTCATGAATTACTCATTCACTCACTTTGGAAAACATCATTGCTTCCCAGATACCTTAATAGCGTTGTCTATTGCCTACTTGTATTTGTCCAGTTGTCCAAGTACACTGAGAGCAATGCACTTAAAAAATGGAGTGTGCCTTGTATGTGCACACACACTTGGCCAATGGAGATGATTTTGATTTCATTAAATATTTAAAGAGACAACACAGACTTTACATTTTGACTTACTCAATATTTAACCAAAAACGTTGCCTAACCTTAACCAAAGACTTTCAGTTAGGGCTGTCAACAATTAACGTGATAATAATGCGTTAATGCAAATTTGTTTTAATGTCACTAATTTCTTTAACGCATTAACGCAACTTGGGCCCAGCCGCTTTTCGATCTTTTGGAGGTTGAAACGAGCTCAGTTTTAAAACTAGAGTGAAGATACTGGCATCATTATGAGACTAAAAAACCTAAAGAATCAATTAGTACCAACCATGTCATACTAGTTTGTCATGAAGGAGGCTAAATAACGCTCCAAACTTATGCAAAATTTTGGTGAGGAAAAACTGGCATGACCATTTTCAAAGGGGTCCCTTGACCTCTGACCTCAAGATATGTGGATGAAAATGGGTACTATGGGTACCCACGAGTCTCCCCTTTACAGACATGCCCACTTTATGATAATCACATGCAGTTTGGGACAAGTCATAGTCAAGTCAGCACACTGACACACTGACAGCTGTTGTTGTCTGTTGGGCTGCAGTTTGCCATGTTATGATTTGAGCATAGTGTTTATGCTAAATGCAGAACCTGTGAGGGTTTATGGACAATATCTTTGTCATTGTTTTGTTAATTGATTTCCATTAATACATATATATATATATATATATACATTTGCATAAAGCAAGAATATTTGCTCACTCCCATGTCGATGAGAGTATTAAATACTTGATAAATCTCCTTTTAAGGTACATTTTCAACATATAAAAAATGTGCAATCAATTTGCGATCAATCATGGACGATCATGAGATTAATCGCGATTGAATATTTGAATTAATTGACAGCTATTATGTTTCTTCCAAAATGTATTTAATAAAAGCAGTTTGCATTTATGTATTAAATGTAATTTCAAAGAGATAAGGGTGGCAAAGGTGACTTTTAGCTCCTAGTTTAGTTCCTGTGGCCCTGTAAAGTTTCTGGAACAAGTTGGACAAAAAGAGGCTTATAACCCCCTTATCTTATCGACTACGTGAATAATGACTTGATCATGCATGAGGCAGGAAAATACTGCCTCTCAAATAAATGATGTAACATCCTTCAGCAGTTTATAAGTCAGTTAAAATATATTTTTTTGCCATAAACAGATTATTCAATAAATCATGGAATAATATTACGCAACCTTTAAAAATCTGATTAGCATTATAAAGTCTATCCACTGGGAGAGTACAACTGTATATTTCCCTGTTACACATTATTTTTCTTGTTGCACACAAAATGCCAGTTCCACTTCTGACTACTCTGTGCATTTATGAATATCTAGTCAAGATGAGGTCGGCTGAATGCAAACAACAATGTCAACACACCGAAAAAACACTCAGAGACCGACAGAGATAGGAGAGGAGTGGAAGGCAGAGGAGCACTTAGGAAAAGAGACCCGTGGAGACTGACAAAGCAGAAAACTAGTCCGGTACAAACAGCGAAGTGACAGGAAGTGTTGCACTGGTGCAACCCCCCTCGGAAGAGAAGTGCAGCTAAAGTGCGGCAACATGAACGGGTCAGAGCGCAGCGCGGTCGAGGTGTGACTGCAGAGGGCTTGTAGCGACTTTGCACGTGTGTGAAACGAACTGTGTGCTCATGTAGGACTATACCATTTGTATGTGAGGCTGATTGATTACACTGAAGAAACATACAAAAGGTATACAGAAGCTACTAAGTCAGCATTAACTGTCTATGTTTTGTCCCACATGGGAAGGGAGGGGAGGGAGTGGAGTGGAGGGTGGAGGGGGAGAGGTGATGACAAAGCTGGTGAAATGATGGGCTGTACAGTAGATGCCCTTCACCGACCTCTGAAGATGAACAACTCAGACCAATGCCGTTGATAAAGAGACGTGTGCTGCACAGGATCATAAAGATATTTCATCGTTTATCCTCCATCTGCCCTGAATTAGTACTGCAGGTGCCACCGAAGATGACTCATCTTTTTTATTCTGTATAAAAGTTATCTCAACTCCAAATCTATGCCTCTAGAAAAAAAGACTTGCTGATCGTTCATATTAACCGACAGGACGAATGCAAATATTGCGACAGGAAGTAAAACTTTGACTACATTTGTGTGAGCGATATGTCTAGGAACCCTATTTTACTGCTCTGAGGAAACGCCCAGAATACATCAATCCAGCTAGAACTTAGTCAGCACTTTGCTAGTGTTACTGTGCATAAAATGCCTTTGTGTCCTTTAATATAAAAAGAAACAAAAGATGTCTAAAGCAATTCTAATGACATTGCAATATTGTCACTGCACTAAAGGGGAAACTAGCCAACAATTTGTATTAATACTGGATTTCATTACTATGATTTGGAGCATATGTTCAGGGATCCATGCATACGATTAAAGCTTTTTTTTAAAAGCACTACAGGGGGTAATGTCATTAAAACAATCACAGCAAAATCTACAACTCTCTCAGTAAATTCTTTCAAAAAAGGGCCAATTAGCACAAATATACTGAAGCCCTGAGAGGCAAGGGAGAAAAACGAATTATGGTGATCCATTTCCTGTGTCTGGTCGAAGTTGTTTTCTATTCTGTGTTTAGAGAACAGGTGAAAAGAAAGGTCTTACAAGTAGAATCTTTCTAAGATCCTTTTGTTTTCATCTGTGAAACAGAAAAGCTGTGTAATGTCACATAATTTGCTATTTACTTCCATTTATAAGACGGGGTAGTGGTGGACTTCAGCCTATTGAGGCTGAAATAAGTGTTATAACACTTAATCCTGACAACAACAAAATCACCCGTTTGCACAGATGAAAAAAAAAATAACTAGTAAAGTGGTCATGGCAAAACTTTTATTTTTTTTTTTTAGTTTAGTTTTTTTAAACCTGGCAAAACTGCTTTTCGGTCAGTGTATCTTTTGGTCATTCGATTTTCCTTTCACAAAAGGATATTGAAATACAAAAAAAATAGTGGTTATTTGATTTTCATTTTAAAATACAAAAAAATAAAATTGAAATGCAAAGCTTTTTTCAGGGTCAAAAAGGGATGAACTAAACAAAAAAAAAACGGGTTGATTTTCATTTTGTATGTCTAAAAACAAAAAATAAAATCACTAGAAGACCGAAACAAAAAAAACACCAGTCTTTTCATATTCTGCAACCGGAAGTTACGCAAGAGTGCGTATGAGGATGGTGCTGTGCATGAGAGAAAAAAAAAAAAGCACGGCGCTGCTGTGTAACTGAAGGTGATGGACATGGATCAGAACATAGTTTTTAGAAACAATAAAAGAGTGTGTCTCAGTGAAAAAGACGTGACTGCAGAAAAATTTACTTTGGGTAAAGTTGGAAAGATATTGACAGATTCAAACTTCCCGGATCAATAACTCATAAATGAAACGTTGTTAAAACACACACACTACACTTGTAGTTCAATTTACATTTTTGTTTTTTAAAATGAAAATCAAATAAACACAAATCTTTTGTAATTTATTATCATTTTCTGAAAGGAAATTCAAATGACCAAAAGATACTGACCCTCTCTCCCCCCCATCTGTTTCAGACAAACATTTTATTTTTAAGGAACTGAGAAGGCCAGACAAAACCTTTTTTTCACCTGTTCTTAAGTCACAAACACAGGAGAGAAAATTTAGATCAGACTTAGAAAACTGATCACCAGATTTTTTTTTTTTCTCATTTGCCTCTCAGGGCTTCCATACAAATAATCCAATATGGGAGACAGATTTGCAGCTTAAAGCACATATGTGGCACCGTTCTTCCAGCCACATTGGTGTTAAATATTGGCATAATTATCGTTATAAGCCAATTTCTATTGTGTAGAAATTTATTATAGTCAAATAATATCCGTATAGCCACGACAAAAACAAATCGTTATTCAATAAAGCCATCTGATCAAACTATGTCAGTCATCTAAGGTTGCATCAAAGAAGCCGTTTTGGAAATACAGTACAGTATATTTAGTTTTGTGTGTACCGTCTTGTTCAGTTTGAAGCTGGCTCTATTCTTGCTGCATCACTGGTTGCCCAATTGTTGTTTGGAACTTGAAGTGAACTGAAAATGGAGCTACCCGTTTGTTCAGGCTGTGTTTATTTTATTTATTCATTTTCAAATCTCCATTTTAATCAATGCAACATCAAAATACATCATTGTTCCAGTTTAATTAATATGCAACAATAAGCATATTAGCGCTGAACAGTAATGAGCAAAAGCTTCAAATGAAATATCGCTGCATATAAACGGCTGATTGTAGCCTATTGATTTGATGTGATTATGCGACTAATTTGCAAAAATAATGGGATAAAAAGACGAGTTAAGTATAAACCGATATCATGAATGAATGAAGAAGAGAGACTGGAAGAGAATTAAAGAAAGGTCACTCAATAAATAAACCATCGGTAGTAAACTAACATATCCATTCTCTTTCTGTTTTGAATTATACAACTTAAGAATATCCTGCGGCTTTGGTAATATTGTTTCTTAAGATCCATGTCAATAAATCCCATTAAAGCTGCTTTAGACTCGAGAGAGGAGAAAGAAAGACGCACAAGCTGCTTTTTTTTATATTTAAAAAAAAGAAGCAATTAAAAAAAAATGAATAAAGTGGTTGAGGAAGCTGAAAGAACTGTTGCCGTGAGCTTGTCTTCAATACAGGATCCAAAACACAAACAACATCTCTACTGCTTCACAATTACATCACCAGACAACTGAAATAAAGATCTTAAAAAACAGACTCACAGAACGGGCCTCATGTAAGAAAACTTTTGTATTCTCGTCTCAACTGTCTCTTACTTCGTTTCATGTTGCTCGTACGAGTGTGCCACGTCGGATTCATGAAACACTCCTATAACTTCAGATAACTGAGTAAATGACCCGCAAACACATGATGAATGCCACCTGTGCCTAAATGAGTGTACGTTCATGAGAATTGTGTTATTAATTAGCATAATTAAAGCCCAAATGATGGCATATAAGGCTACGCTTCCTGCCCCGTTCATCCGTCTCTGCCATAGCACGCTGAGGGGCCTGACAAGCATCCAAAAGAAGTAAGTCAGCCATGATGCACCTGCTAACACTCCCCGTTGACCTTATTATGTACAGAGACAAATTAACCTTCAATTAGTGCATAATTTATGTTGTTTCACAGTTTGTTATGTTCATATTTTCAGTGTGGTGTAATACAATAGCATCAATGGCAAATTCAAAACAATGATGATATCTTTAGGCTATATGGATATATTTAGAATTATATTATCATTTGAATAGTGTCAAACAGGATAATGTCAACGTAATTATGAGGTGTAATTTATAGAGATTTTTATTTATTTATTTATTTTCATTATTTGTAATGAAATATACCATCCATTAGTTAAAAAACTTAGGTTTGGATAACAGCAGACTAATTACACGACTCATATGACAGGTCTGGACAACTCATAAATTGTGTTTGCACTAGGGCTGTCAATTGATTGCAATATTTAATCGCGGTTAATGGCGTGATTGCCCATTTTTATCTGTTTGAAATGTACCTTAAAGGGAGATTGGTCAAGTATTTAATACTCTTATCAACATGGAAGAGGGCAAATATGCTGCTTTATGCAAATGTATGTATATATTTATTATTGGAAATCAATTAACAACACAAAACAATAACAAATATTCTCCAGAAACCCTCACAGGTACTGCATTTAGCATGCTAAATAGGGGACTTGTACTAAAGTGTTACCATTTGATTCATCTTCAAGCCCTTGAAATAATTTATATCAGTAGGACAGTACTAGTGTCAATTAAGTTCTCGATGAATTTTAAGAAGTCACACATCGGCGAGGTGTCTCTTCCGCCCCAGTATGATAACATCACTGTGTGGAACATAATACGGAGCTCGTCCCCTGGTTATGAAACGGATATCTGACCAGATACCGTGTGTTGTTCAGCAGCCTTCTAGCGTGTTATCCTGTTAGTTGATTGCTCTACCACTGCACTCAGAAAATGTGAAATGATTCCTGGCCAAATGTCATGTTGTGAGCCGTTATCCTAAGGCTACAATAAATATTCTACGCGTTAACCGCTTGTTCTCGGTCTCCAAAGGCTGGTCGGACTCTTGCACTCTTCTGCCAGTGTTCTAATATTTTAGTCTGAACTCATAGAGTAAATCCCCAATAGATGGACTTTTCATAGATTGTTTGCGTAGCTGTTTTTCCCTCAACAGTATGGGTAAAATATTAATTTTTTTTGAACGTTAAAGAATGTAAACATGTTCCAGTGGAAAATACAAATATGAACGAGGAAAATGAGCATGATATGTCCGGTAATAAGACACTATAGCAGCCTCTGCAACATGGATGAGTACTAGACAACATTCCCTCTATACTGCACACAGCTTCAGCAGGGAGGACTGAGTCATTGTTTAGGTTTCCGGGGTTAAAAAAAGTGCAGTATTTTTACACTCTAATAATAAATCATTTTCTATTACCTTTTTTATCACCATGTGACAGTGACAGGCTGCCACAATACCCAACCGTAGCGGATATACACGAGAGGGACTTCCAGAATTCCAGTATCACTGTAATTATCTCTTAATACGGTAACAAAAGAGGTCAGAACACGTGCCTCATAACACAAACATGATATTTCTATAATGAGTTCAATAACCATGGATTACAATAACAAGATATCTCATCTGCAGAAGCAATACTTCCACATATCTTTTTAATAGAATCCTTATCAGATTATTACTGATGAAATTCTAAGTGACAAGACATGAATGTTAAACTCTCTGTAGCAGCATGTTATTGAAACCTATTATACTTGGATACAGACAGCGTGCTGGCTTTGTTTATGAGTCTTAACACTGGCGACTTTACAGAATGCTCGACTTATTACCAGCCATGACAGCGTGTGGTTGGTTTTCACCTTGTGAGACTGTGTGTGTGTGTCATCATGTGGTCTTGGAGACACCTACTGTGGTTGGAACTACCACAGAGGAGGTTTAGAGTAGGTTGTCTGTCTGCCCGTGGACAGATTTGTCACTATGATAGCGCCGCAACCGTGTATGATGCATTTACGAAACTTTTTAGTCTTGTTTGGCGATGCTCACTTGCAGACTGTGCCTTCATAACCTGCTGTAATATTGAATCACTCAGTGTCAGTGTAGCTTTTTGTCCTCCCAAACTGACAAATTTGACGCAGACATTACACTACGTTACAGTCATTTAGCAGACAGACTAGAGGTTTGGAGCATCTGCACTATTTAAAAGTGTCTCGCTGTGTGTTCAAGTGAGAAACCCAGCATGTGATACGGAGGACGGGGAGGTTGGCTCATTTATTGCATAATGGGGGGGACTGATTATTAGGTTTAGCAAACTTATGAAAAATATGATAGAAATCATTTAATATAAAAACAGGTTCAATAGCAGTGATTTTAGATGACTGGGTTGGGGAAAAACTGTTTTTTGGTGGCGGCTGCCACAAAGGTCTGCAGTAAATTGGTTGGATAAATGGCTTGTTATAAAAGGGCAGAGTTGCGGTGAGTTTTTTAGCTGGGGGCAAGCATTTTCTAAATCACAAACATTTAAATTGCTGCTTCAGGATTTTGAAGATCTTTTTTTATGCATTTTTTTTTTTCCACTGATGAGGTTTTCTCCCAACCTCTGTCAGCTTACTGTAACAAGAAGAAGGTCTGGCTACATGAGATTAGAAATAAAAAGGCAGAAGAAGTGGGCATTTAAGCAAGGAGCAATCCTACAGCAGCCGGACAGGACAGCCACCATGACTACATAGACAAAGAAAAAAAGACCCTCCCACGTAGAGTTAATATTCAGGGGTGCAACAGCAGCAGGCAAAGAGTTTCATCAATAAATAATAAGTAAAGTAAGGAAATTCCACATTTATAGAGTGTGAATTATTTGACTTTATTATTGTTGTTTAATCTCTTATAGGTTGGTGATTTAGTCAATACAATACTTCATCAACAACAAATTGAATACAGGGAAAAATTAGGGAATTGAATACAGGGGAAAATTAGGGCAATTAAAATATTTATTCACATTTTTTATCTGTTCAAAATGTACCGTAAAGGGAGATTTGTCAAGTATTTAATACTCTTATCAACATGGGAGTGAGCAAATGTGCGTGCTAAATGCAAATGTATGGATATATTTATCAATTACAACACAAAACAATGACAAATATTGTCCAGAAACCCTCACAGGTACTACATTTAGCATAAAAGATATGCTCAAATCATAACATGGCAAACTGCAGCCCAACAGACAACAACAGCTGTCAGTGTGTCAGTGTGCTGACTTGACTATGACTTGCCCCAAAACTGCATGTGATTATCATAAAGTGGGCATAAATGAGTGCCGTTTAAACAAATTTGCGTTACTATTGCTTTAACTTTGACAGCCCTTGGCAGATATTACCAACGTGTGGCTCTATGACAGCAATGTGTTCTGGTCTTTGGACATATGAGAGCCTGTGCTTGATATCTTTTTTTTTTTTCCTGACCCCTTTTCTG
This sequence comes from Sebastiscus albofasciatus, assembly GCA_916701655.1. Classification (NCBI taxonomy): domain Eukaryota; kingdom Metazoa; phylum Chordata; class Actinopteri; order Perciformes; family Sebastidae; genus Sebastiscus; species Sebastiscus albofasciatus. The sequence goes on along the minus strand of CAKAOI010046641.1, from coordinate 87,445 downwards.
TGTCCTGACAAACTCACTGTAGAGACAGATGAGGTCAAGGAGTGACATTAAAGCACGAGGCCAGTCCAGCCTTCAGATGGAAAAAAAGAGGAGAGAGTGAGGAGGGCAGAGAAGAAGGTGAAAGAAGTGAGGGAAAAGAATGAAGTCATTAGACAAAAGATGGACAGACAAGCTGGATGAAGAAAGCACAGACTTCCCAGAAAAATAAAATCGAGGAGGAGTAGGAGTTTGATGATAAGAAGGGGATAAAAAAGAAAGAAGAGATGACAGCAGAGGAGGTGAGAGGAGCAGATTAAAAAAGGGGAAATAATGGAAATGTGACATGGAGGAGGAGGAACAGTAGAGATGTTAGAGGAGGTGAGCTGTGGAGCAGCTGTGCTACGGAGGAGGCGGCAGAGAAGATCTTAGTGGGTGGAGGTGTTGGAGGAGATGTCATCTGCCTCTCCGAGGCGGAGGCAGGGTGATAAATATCCTCTGCTTGTTCACTTCACCAGACAATTACAGACAGACACGAAGCAGATGTCCGTTAAGTCCAAAAATGACTTTTCTGCAAGCGCGTGCCCGAGTGCATTTTCCAAAACGTCTCCACTCCCACATGTGAATCTGTTTGTGCTTTTTGTTTGTGCATGCACGTATTGAGTGTGTGTGCCCGTGCTTGTGTGAGCATTGTAATTGTGAAAAAAAAGTGTGTGATTCTGCAGCAGACGGATAGAGAAGAGTCTCATCCAACTCGTCAAGTCTAACGAAGTGGAACTGCTCCAGCAGCGAAAAGTTGAAATTGGAGATGAGAAACAGATTGTCCGGCTGCTCTGCCACAAAAAACGGTTGATATTGAGCCTCGTCAGCACATTCACAGACAACTGGCCTCACCAGAACCGACACAGCCAAGAGCGTATTGGTTTACATGCAGCGAGGATTACAGAAATCACATTACCACAGGATTATCTGAAAGGAAAGACAGACAAAGGAACATGCTACTGGTGCTGAGCAGTCACTAATCACATTGCAGATACTTTAAGAGGTGATGGTGCTTCTTTATATAATGTAGACTAACAGTAGGTGTCTCTCTTGATCTGATTTGGAAAGCTGGATTCTGATCAGTATAGCATGCTTTCCAATATTAAACAACGAGCTGATTATATTGACACAATACTATCAGATGGATGTCAATCCAGGAAGAGTGACGGTCTTATACAACTCAAAAGGCATAGGGTGGACGTCGGGAGAGAGGATGGGCGTATAAAGTGCAAGACTTAAAGGGATAGTTTGGGTTTTTGAAGTGGGGTTTGTAGAGGTACTTCTTCATAGTCAGTGTATTACCTACAGTAGATGACGGTTGGCACGCCCCCAGTTTGGAGAAACAGAAAGGAGTACCAGCATAGAAGTTAAGAAATACACTGCTGCGGACGGGGGCAGCAGCAAAACGTACTTTAGCCACCTTTAAGAAAGGCCCAACTAAAAAACAAATCAGTTATATCCATCTATGCTCTGTTCAAAGCCACCAGACTCCATTGAAAAAAACAGTGTTTTTACCACACAGAACATGCCTGGGTTTGTCTGTGTTATTGTGTGACTTTGGCGTTTAAAGGGTTAGTTTGGATTCACCAAAGTCACACAATAACACAAACTAACTAACCGATCGAGGCGGCGGTAGACCAGCAACTCCAAGCGACAACCTTGGGTGCTGAGAAATGAAACCAACACGGCCAGCTGGCTCCAAACGCAAGTCAATCCAGGATGTGGTTGCTTTGAGTGACAGGTGGGTGCCAAGGTGGCAACGGCCAGAGCCGCCCACTTTGAGCTTCACAAAAGCTTTTCAGAAACCTGTGGCTGATGTCACAGAGACCACGTCCATATCTTATACAGCCTACTTCTGTGTTCTGCAATGTAAAATTACTGTTTTTGTCAATGGAGTCTGGTGGCTTTGAAGAAAGTATAGTTAGGTCAAGCGTACACTTAAACTAACTTTAATTCTGTTTTTTTAGGTGGCTAAAGTACATTTTGCTGCTGCCCCCATCCACAGCAGTACATTGCTTTGCTTCTGTGCTGTAGGTAGGTAATGCACTGACTATAGAAAAGTATCTCATATAACCCCACTTCAAAAAATCCAAACTATCCCCTTAAAACACCAGAGACGGAGGTCTGTGTCCTGCATAACATGTGCTGTTAGGTTTAAGCAGTGGTGTAATGTAAGCAAGTGCATTAAGTCTAGTACTGTACTGTACTTCAGCACAATTTTGAGGTACTTGTACTTTACTTGACAGTGTCATGCTCCGTTATACCTCTACTCCATTGCATTTCAGAGGAAAATACTCCACCACACGTATCTGTAGTTGGGGCTTCTTGTCACGTTGCAGCTGTCTATGAGCTGTTAACAGTTCCTCCAAAGACACATTTCCCCTCTAAACTTCTCACATGGTTTCATTTCAATTGACTGTTTAAATGATCCAATATTTCACTGAATCAAAGGTTGGATAAAAGTATTTGAAAGCATTGACCTTTTCAGTGTTTAACGAAGCCCAGGATCTTTCTCTAATCTATGTTTAAGTGGTTTGAGTTGCCTAGATACAGTACAACCATTAAAAATGGGACTCAAGCCGTGGATGTTGACAGATACATTCACTGTGAACATTTTGTGTTGGCAGTGAACTGTTTCCAACAGACTCATTACATTTACAAAGGGAAATCCATATGGGTAAACTCATCTTGTAATTAGAACTTCCAGATCTCATACTTGGTATCTCATAATTACAAGATATTAATCATAATTGTGAGATCTGTATCTTGTAACTATTGGCTATCTAATCACATAGGAAATGCTGTTAAGGATTGTTGTGGTAGTCCGGTCTGAGTGGGTAAACCACTTCTAACAAATATCTTTATTCTTTGATTCTACATCTCTGACTACATACATGCTGAAAATCAAACATTTTTACTTTGTCAATTTAGATATTTTCCACAGTAAAAGTCCCTAGAAGTGTGTTATTCAACTTTTGCCCATGGTCTAGTGTTAAATAAGTTAACAAAAATACTATATCGCAATACTAAAGAATCGCAATACATATCAAATATGTGATGTGATATCGTGATAGTATCAAATCAGGAGACAGGCATATCGTCCCAGCCCCTCAGATAATGTGACATTTGTTGTCTGTTTTGATGTTTTTTAGACAAATACAGCAAACTATGTTGTATTTGAGTGTTTTCCTGTAGCCCTGTAGCCCCAAGGTAGTAAATTCTACTTTTTAAGAGAGTAGACCAACCATCAAATTAATGTCTCGAGTCAAGACTCGCAGTAGAAACTTTCATCAGATCCTCATGAAATGTTTCAATCAGATTGTGAAACCCACATAGTGCAGATGTGGTGTTCACAGGCACCTACAGCTCCGGGGACAAGCATGGTTAGTTATCCCATATGCTTGTGTGCTCGCACACATCCGGAGACTCAAAGAGGAAGGGCAGACTGCCTTAAATCTGCTATCTACCAGACAGCTGTGAGTCAGTTTACCTTGCTCAGCAAAACCAGCCATTTTAGACAGGTTTATTTCATCAGAAGTGGAAGCCTTAAAAGATATCATAGGGAATGAATAGTCTGTCTGAGTCAGCTTAGTGTTTGATAACTTGGGGCATTTTAAGTTTTGAGGGGAAGGATAGGCTGGCTGGAGGCTTTCTTGATGCTCCTCTATGAATGCAGTATTTCAGGGCCAAACATGTTGTTGTTCACAGCTCCATATAAACTGTAATATATCTTGTATATCGAAAGCTGTAATGTGTTACGATGTCATATACATTTAGTAGGTAACATAGTGGATGCAATATCATACAGTATTTTGCACACTGCATACTGCATATGTGCCTGTGTCATGATATTTGTGGACATAAATCTCATTTGTCTTGTGTCAGTCAGTTTAGACTACTTAATAAGGGTGTAACATTGCGTGTAATTGTATGGAACCGTTTGGTAAATGTATGTATACATTTATTATTGGAGATCAATGACAATCAGAGCCTGCCATGGCAAAAACAAACACTTTTAGTGGACGTAAATGACGGTGCCAGCTTGCCCCAATAGCACCATATTGCAGCCCGTGAGCAGCTGACGTCTACAGCGCTCTCCCTCAATACTGGACCAAATTCAGAAATGTTTGTCCCTATATGTCAGTTAGACACAAAAACATGGGAAAATACCAATGTTACCCTTTAACCAATAAATGTTTATTTTAGGGCTGTCGGTTGATATTTAATCGCAGTTAAACACATTGCGATTAAAAGCAAATTAATTGCAAATGTTTTTATCTGTTCAAAATGTACCTCAAAGGGAGATTTGTCAAGTATTTAATACTCTTATTAACATGGGAGTGGGCAAATATGCTACTTTACGCAATTAAATGTATATATATTATTGTTGGAAATCAATTATCAACACGAAACAATGACAAATATTGTCCAGAAACCCTCACAGGTACTGGACTCGAGGGTACCCATAGACCCCATTTTCATTCACATATTTTGAGGTCACCCCTTTGAAAATGTCCATGCCAGTTTATTTTTTAGCCTCCTTCTCGACGAGCTAGTATGACATGGTTGGTGCCAATTGATTCCTTAGGTTTTCTAGTTTCATATGATGCCAGTATCTTCTCTCTAGCTCTAAAACTGAGGCCTCTACAACCTAAAAATCACTGGTTGTGCTTAATGCGTTAAAGAATTTAGTGGCGTTTAAACAAATTTGCATTAAGGAGCTATTATTGCTTTGACTTTGACAGCCCTGGCTGTTACGGTACATTGTTACGATACACTGCTACGTTGTTATTTTAACAGAAACCACAATGTTTTTTTCTAAACTTTTTAATCTAAAAAGTGCAAGTTGTGTTTATGCGTTAAAGAAATTAGTGGTGTTAAAACGAATTTGCATTAGCGTATTAACTTTGACAGCTCTAAATATATAAACAGGATATATATAGTATAGCAGGCAGTGAAGCTTGACTTGTGTTTTACACATTATGCAGTTCAGTCTGGAGCACACATTTCTTATTTTACACCATTTGGCTGCAGCGAGGATAACAAAGAGGAAAGTGAGAATATCTCTGAATTCCTGATTGATGCGATGCTGCGAGACTTAGTTGTTGCTTTTCTTCAGTTTGCCTTATATTGAATTCCAGCTAACATTGAAATGGTCCTCTTAAGTCTTGAATCCACCTTTCAGAAACCAGCAGAGTTTCCTATCGTTGCTTTATATGCACTGTAATTTTCAACAAAACATGTTGAATTGGCATTTCTTAGCATAAAAGCGCACACTTTGCTTCTCTTAAACTCGAGTAAATTACCCAGTGAGACAAAACCCGACATCCCTTCACCTTCACCTGCTATCTGAGATACACTTCTCGGTGAAGTACAGGCAGTGAGCCAGTTGTGATTCATTATGTATCGTAGCCCTCCTCGTGTTGTTCAGCATTTTCTAATCATGTCCCACATGATCTGTTTCAGTCTAGCCACTCGAACATCCACTCTTCTCCACAGAAATTTAATTCCACTCTCTGCCAGTCAAGGTCGTCCCACAGATGAAATTTAAACATTTGATTCTCCTTGGCGGGGACGCGTGGAGGGAGGAGATGGAGGAGGTGGAGAGGCAGCCGGCCTGGCATCACTATCACTCTCCCTCCTTGCACCGCTCTCGCGCGCGCTTATTATTCTTACTCTTGCCAGAAAAGGAGCATTTTCACCCGTTTGCTTTCTTTTCCTTTCCAAGGAGTGAGCTTTTTGTTGTTTCTTTTTTCTTCCTTTTTCATTTTCTAATCTTTCTTCCCTCCCTCTTTAAGTCCTGTCTGCAGGGAATTCTCTGTTAAATGTTCTAACTCTTGCATTCTTCACACTCCTGCATTGTTCTGTCATCTTTTTTTGTGTCTGTCCCTATTCTTTTCTCTCTCTTTCTTTTGCTCATGACATATTGGACAAGAGATATGCAGGGGAAGCTTTTTGTCTGTACACCTGAGCTGAGTTGGTACTTTTTTGGTGGTCTGGAACTTTCTATGACACATTTATTGCAATTTAGGTAGTTTAAAAAGCATGTTTTAGTGATTGTTCATTTGAAATTGAAGTATGACCAGACCACCAGTGGAGTATGAATGATGTGATACAAAGTAATATATTATATCTTAGTCTAATCTGTCATAATTTAATACTGCATTTGCCTTTGAGAATTAATATATGTCAATGCATTAGAGCTTGATGTACAGGGTCGGGTCGGTATACATTGGGAATTTAAGTAAGAACACATCAGCCAAATGAAATGCCCTGCAACCCAATTGGTTTCTTCAGTTACTCTGGTTTATAAAACCTCTACTCAGGTTTCAGTCGCTAAGATGCTCACCAAACTCAGTGTACCAACAAAAATGCTGTTTAAGAGTGTCTCAAGACGCTTCCCAAATCCCGCCCCTTTTTGCTTTATGCTCCAATAACAGTTGAGCAAGCTTGGAACCTGGCAGAACCTCAGGCAACTTCCCCCTTTCCTTTTTGGTTGTACTTAGATATGCTATGGCTTTACAAAGGTAATATTACTATGTAAGTTACATTACATTGGTGTCACAATTGTCACAGACACATTGCATTGTGTATAGTCACAATTACTTTGAGGGACTTTCTTTTTTTGTCGATTTCGGTGGTCCCTGTGGACAAATGCGGTAGTGTTTCCGAGCACCAGAGTCTCTTTAGAAAACCTCTCATTTTACTGCAGCAGGGTCTGCCAGTCTGCTCCGAGCAGTCCTGGTTCTGGTTTTCCTGTACCTCCCTTCCGTCCAGCGGGTCCAGCAATACTGCCTGGGCCTCCAGCAGCGTGGTGTCATTGTTGGCTGGAGTCTGAGCTGAAGGAGTTTCTGGTGAACCTGCATGATTTTAGTCCGATTTTGTTACTTTGCTTATTATTATCTCTCCTGCGTGCCGCCCAAAATAACATCAGGTGTTCAAAAAAGGGGGAGTCCAGGGCACTCTTCTGGCAAAAAATAAAAAGCCTTTATTCAAATGTCTATTTCATGATGAAATTCTAAAAACAATACTGAAACATGTTCAGATTGGGTAACAACCCATGTGTAGCGGCACAAACAGCCTTCTAACATCTGGTGTTACTTATTTTGATATTCACAATCACTAGCATCCCAACAGGAAAAATGACCTAAGTAAAGTTAATCATCGTGAATAAATTCTTCCTTCCTAAAAGGAACTGGCGTCTCCATGTGGTGTCGGGCTTGCAATGCACTGACTGGCGGAAACCCGTCTTGTCTCATCAACCCAAAAAACCCATGAACTTTCCAGTAAATAAACACAATGTGCAGCGTGCGCCTCTGTCCCCCTCTTCTCGTTCATGTTGCCTCGACTCAGCAGTAAATTGGGCACGGCCCCTCAGACACTACGTTAGTGGCTCCATTATTACTGACAGTGCCGACACATCGGTGGGCTGAACGGAGATGATATGTGGGTGGTGGCAGTTGGCAGACTGAAGAAGAGGACTAAACCCAAAACACTCATTCGCCATCTTTGCCAGCTCAGCTGCCTGTTACACTCTGCTGGTCTCCGGTCAGTTAAGCTGGTTTGAGGTCTGTGCAGAGAAGACGTCTAATCAGACAACATAAGTGTAAACACCTTCGTGTCAGGCCTGTAAAAATGGTGCATAAAAAAAGTAGCAAGAGGCACTTATTGGACTTGTAGTGTAATATAGTCTTAAGAGTTTTATTCCTCACCTCAGTCCGACTAAATCCGTATGGGATGTCTCCAAATTCAGTGCAAAATGAAAAATTCGCTGACAGCTGAAGACTTCAAATTGAAGCAGGTCATTAAAGTTTTCCATGACTAAATGCTTTCAAACATCGAAAGCGTGACGGTAACCTTGACCATGAGTTCTACATTGATGCAGTGCCGGGTGTCACATAGTTGCTGCTTCTTTGGAGCTGTGCTGACACAAACTGCATAAAGAAGAAAGCCTCTTGCTGACTGAGGTAATGAAATGTCAATAACGCTGCAGGCAATATATAGATACATTAACTGCATAGTCTACACACACACACACACACACACACACACACACACACACACACACTGCTTCAAATAATCACAAACTCCAGTCTTATTTGTGTAGATATACAGAGAAGAATCTTCTGCATATTAAATATTAAATTGATGCAGTGCAGACTTACCTCAGTACTGAATTAAACCCTTTGTGTGGTGTTCTGATCCCACCTCCGCCACCTCCAACCCCACAGTACCACACACCGTGACATCAATCAACCCAATTTTCTTGACCAACGGCTTCCTCCAGGACAATCCAGTGTGTTGACACCGACGAGCAAACAGACCATTTGTCCTGTGTAACATGGCCCCTCTGCTGCCCTGAGCTCCACCTGTAGTATTTACTACTTACTTTCCCATTTATAAACTCCTCTCTCTGTCCTTCTCTCTCTCTCTCTTTCTCTCTCTCTCTCTCTCTCTCTCTTAGTAGTGTATTTACAGTAGAACTTGGAGACCCTCGACGCCCTCTGTTTTAAAACTACGGTGAAGATATTAGTATCATATGAAATTAAGCATGCATTGGTAAGAGGGCTAAATGAAGCTACACATTTTGAAGATGGAAAAACTGGCATGGCCATTTTCAAAGGGGTCTCTTGACCTCTGACCTCAAGATATGTGAATGAGAATGGGTTCTATGGGTACCCACGAGTCTCCCCTTTACAGACATGCCCACTTTATGATAATCACATGCAGTTTATTTGAATATTTTTTAAACTAAGCAGTCTTGGAATTACATAAATTGGGTATGACTGGAAAGCTGAGACCAATATTAGTCCCCATAGTAGCCATTTCATTGTAGTGAGATTATTTTTTTAAACTTGACCTCACTGTATAAAATGACCTGTGGTGACCTCTAGGATAATCACAGCCTCATGAAACTTTAAAGCCCCAAACTAGATACCCAGAAAATTCAGAGGATGGATGGCTTTCCCAGCTAGATTGACAATAAGGGGGTTTCTGAGCAGTTTACACAACAGAAGTGCTCGTCATCCAATCGCCGATAAAATGCAATTCTGGCAGTAATTTCCAAATGTCAAAAGTTTTTGACACCAAATCACAGCATGGCTTTTTCTATGGTGTTCCTCAAGGTCTTGGTGTCTTAATGTGGTATTTTGGAGGGATTATTGATCATTTTTATATATTTTTGAATGCTAAAAAATAGTTAAATTAAGCACCAAATCTGTGTAACAAATGGTATCAACCTAAAAATTAGACATACGTGAGCGTGGGAATGACCATAATATACTTCTTTCATAATGTTCTAAAACCTTATACACTTTCACAATTTATTTTATTGATCCATTCATTTTATTTCTGATTTATGACTAAAACAACTTGAGCTGCTTCTCAAATTAATCTTCAGGTTCCCAGCTTTCAGATGTCATGCACCACTTCTGTGTGATATCTACTGCTGACCTGCTATCTCCCCATAAAGACCCCCCGTACCCTCCTTAAAAAGACAAAAATGGGTTTATGTGGGTCTCTAAGGGTTAATAAGAAGAGGGAAACAAATCCCTGGTGTTTTCTCTGTTTTGTCCGATCACAGCTGGAAACAGGTCATTCCAACCTGAATGGTTGTTCATTAAGTTTTAACGTCTTTAATTTTAAAAAACAAAAATCATTCATCATATAATTGTGTTTTTTGCTGTTTTTGTTTTTATAATATTAAAAAGTAAATGTGTTTGATATATTTTGATGAGAACCAGTCTTATCTTAGAATTGGCATTTCTTAAAAACAGCATTAATTTCACAGTGGATTTATAGAGGCTGGCAAACTGCAAGAGTTTATTGGACCCAGCCTACTCTTGCTTTCATTAACTAGGGATTATGCAAACCCTGTCTGTGTACTGCGCTGGCTAGTATGCTCGTTCATTTACGATAGAGTGTGCGTGTGTGTGTGCTTTGAAGACATTTTCTCAACTTACAGAGTCTAGCTGGTCTGTGATTTAATGAGGGCGTAAGACAGAAATATCTTTCCCATAGAGAGACAGAATGCAAGAAGAAAGAGAGAGAGAGAGAGAGATATCAAGGACAGTTGGAGAAATATCTTTAAAGTCAGCTGGGACGTCTTAGTGGTAAATCCATCACCGTCCCCAGTGTCTTCACAAATGTCTAAAAAGCAACAGCTTTGCCAGCTTTGTAATCTGCTTCCTGACTTGAGTCCATTTTAATTTGCAATCAAGGCACATTACTGAGCTGTTTGTGTGTGTGTGATGTTGCAAATGCTGTCTCTCTGTATGGGATTTGTGTGCATCCAAACACAAGTGAACCATGGTGATGTAATTGCTTCTTTTAGTTCTCATTGTAGCTAATGGTGATCACTTATCAAAAGCAAACTCTCAACACTGATACACAGCTGCATGCTGTTCTCCTTTCAGTACATAAGGATTATTAAAGGAAGACTACACAATCTTTATAGAAGATATTCGTCCTGTTACAAATGGAAAGTTCAAACTATTAACAATAATACACACGTTTGGTCAATCCAACAAGACTTATGTGCTTTGGTGTTCAATTCTGCCATTGTTTTAGGAGAATATTACTTGTAGATAAAAATATTCCTGGAAAATTAAAGTTTTCAGTGACATGTTCATCCCTGAGTGGCACATAAGCTTTCTAACACAGTGGCTTTCAGCTAATGCGTTAGCTAGACATTACCTACATTAGCTTTCTGGCACAGTGGCTTTCAGCTGATGTGATAGCTAGACATTACCTACAACATTAGCTTCCTGGCAAATTATCTATCTAGCGTATGTGTTAGCTAGACATTACCACATCAGCTTTCTAATCTGTCCTTATCTTGAAACAAGAACATGTGTCTTGTCCTGCAACTTTGCTGAATGTGCTAATGTCAGTTTGCAGACTTAATCCGCGTACTTCTGTTCTTACACTTACTACTTTGAGTGCATAAGTGCATTCACACTGGGAAGTACGGCAAAATGCAGTGCACTCAAAGTACCCGGATGTTGTACTCAAAACGGTCAGATCGTTGAGTGTGGAACGCTGGACACTTTCCACACTCAACTGTCTCAACTGGGACCATGACCACTATTCAAACATACGTAGATAACAGAATAAAACAATACAATACGTAAACATACCGGCACATTTTCAGCCAACAGGAGGACACATTGTAGGCGACGACGTTGGAAACATAATTTCCACTCTGCTTTAATTTTTTTTCAGAAGATATTTTGGCGGGTAGCGAGCCGCGGTCAAATGTTGCGTCATTTCCGGTCAGTGTGCCGCAGAGTATTCGATTTGAGACGACCCTACCCCGCTGAAATTTATGCACTACTCAAGTGAGTACAAAGTGCACTACATTGAAGTGTACTTCTGGAAGTATGTGGATTGGAACACACTCTTAGTTTCTCTGCTAAAGTTAGTTTGTTTCTGTATGTCTGTGCCCTTGCTAGCTCAACTGTCAATCAAACACAGACAGCAGCACGCCCACTCAGAAGCTTGGAAGCTTTTTTATTTTTTATCACTTTGGCATGCTTTGTGACAACAAAGTGTTTGACTAATTTTGGTTTCAGATGGTCTAAGTTCTTAACATAATATATTCATAACATATTTGGGGGCGGCAGTAGCTCAGTCAGCGGGGACTTTGCTCGGGAATATGAGTCAGTACAGACAGTAGTGCTTTAATATTACTTGAGGCCCCGAGGCTGTGGACGTTTTGGAGGCCTTTCTCTTCACAATATGTCACAGCAACTTTAATTTAGAACCCCCTGCCAATGGACAGCAACAGATATTAAATGGATATTTATTCTAGCCTATAGCATAAATCCTGGGTTTCCAGCTCCAGACCTCCAGACCCCCTAACCCGCCCATTTCCAGCTCTCTCTGCTCTAGCACCCCTGAACCAGCTGATGCTCAGCCTTGATCTGGCAGTAAGGGCTGCAGAGTTGCATCAGGTGTGTCCAAAACATAAAGGGATGAGTATGTTACTAACTGCTATTGTCGTGTTATGGATTTATTTTCTCGTGGCCAGTGAACCTATGACAATGGCAGCACTGCGTACGATAGATGGGCAACGACGAAAACACTCGCAGTTTTATGGATTCACAGTGTATAGAAACATTTAAAACACAAACAGCGATTGTCTTCATGTAGCCTACTTATTTGCCAACTACCTAACGTTAATTTGGCATTCAATTAGAGTGATGAATATGGTTTTATCAGTGGTTTTAACAACCAGTTCTAACAAAATGATTGGAATGACTCAATCTCATTGGTGATATTATGTCCTCATTTTGCAGGATGTGACTATTGTATCAATGCATTAGGCTACAACACCTTTGCGCTCAGCTTCCCTCCCCGTACAGTGCTGTGCGTCAGGACCCAGCTGCATTTTTTTTTTTAAGCTTGTGTCTCATGAGGCCCTCCTGGTGCTCGGTCAGCCTGTGCATTAAGACGCCATTGGGTACAGAGTGTGGAATTTGAGTTGGTTAGGACCCAGTTTGCTTCCTGATCACTTCCACTGTGCTTTATAGCAAGGCACCGAACCCCTAACTGCTCTGGGCGCTGTGCTATACAACAGCCCCATAACTCTGACATCTCTTCACAACAATTGGTGCATGTCCTGTATGTGTGTGTGTGTGTCTAAATGAATGGAAATAACAAGGGAGTGGGAAAAGACAGAATTCCCCTAAGGGGATTAATAAAGTACTTCTTCTTCTTCTCATACACTTGGTCCCACAAACAGTGTGTCAAGTGACAAATTACTGGGAAGTGGATTCCACAAAGCAAGCAGGCAGATAGCTAGTAAACACTGCGTGACACCAGTTTAGTTTCATTTTCACTTCAGACAAAAGATAAAGCGCCCTGCATGCAATTCAAAAGCATGTAGATTGAATGGAGGCAAGGCAAACAACAATGGTGATTACTTACACTCTCAACAAACTCAGAACATTTAATTTCCCACCTGTCAGAGGTGAGATAAAATTCTATGAATATAATAAAAAGCAATGAATAGGAGAAAGACATGATTTTAAAAAGCTGAGTTTGAAGTGTTTACTATCACCTGTCAGGTGATGCTTTCTTTTTCACAATACAGGAAACCTTGAAAATAAGACCTAACGTGGAGCAATGAAACAATTATAACCCACTGCTATAGATATAAATACAGCACATAAATCACGCGAAAGCCTTTACATTACATTATACACATACATTTCAACAAACGGAAGCACATCAGTGAAGAACAAGGCTTTCCAAACGCTTTGATATTAAGATTCCCCGGATAGATAAACATAGAAATCCATCTGATTATTTATTATTGAACACGATCTGGCAACGAACTTTGCAAGCGTTTACACTGCAGAGATTGAAATGTCTCATCACTACAACAAGCCATACAGTATGATTTATTTATTTCAAACTGGTACATAATGGAAAAACACACCTCTGCATCGTGCGGTTGACAGCTTCAGGCACGTTTACAATTGATCCGCGTGAATATTAAAAGAGGCTGTTACTGCGGCCTCCAGCGATTCTATGGAAACACGTTTGAGAATTTGCATGTAGCATGAAGCTGAGGTGAACTAGTTTTAGTATTCTGTGTTCTTTCTCCCTCTCAGCACGCGGCACGAATGAGCAACTTGACCCCGCTGTTCAACACATTCCTCGCTTAAACCCAGCAGTGATTAGACAGAAGACCTCACATACGCACCGAAATGCAGACAAATTGGCAACTGGAATTAATTAGACCGTGTTCCACATTCTGCGTGTAGATTGGAGGCATCGCTTGGCAGAAAGGAGCGTGCTGCTGTCTGGTTTGAATCCTGTAGACTGAGTGTGTGTAAACATGACACAAAATGTGTTTGAACAAGGTGGTTAACTAGTGGAGCCGTTTAGTGATCAACAAGAAAAGACTGGTTCTGGGAAGCATCTAGTTATTACGGAAGCCCTGAAAGGCACGCATTTTTATTTTTTTATTTTATTTTTTTTTTTGGTGATCTATTTTCTAAGTCTGATCTTAAATATTTTCTCTCCTGTGTTTATGACTTAAGAACAGGTGAAACATGTTTTTAGTATAGCCAACACTAACGGCAGATTAGTGCAGATATAAATGCATTTCTAGCTAAGAAAGGCCTAACAGTAATGTTACATAACTTGCTAACAGACAATATAGACCATTTTACAGTTGTGAACGTCCAGATGTGTCCCAGTTTATTTCCTGTTACGGTGTATGTGAGTGACATAAATAGGAAAACAGGAAGTAAACATAGACCCGAATTGTTGCCTAGCAATGCAAGGCCATTTAAACGGTCTATATGTACATGTGTTTTTAGAGTGCACAGAGAAATTAGAACTCACCTGGAAGAAAACCTGAATGTTTAATCCTATTTAGAACATGGGGTAGTGGTGCAATATGGTGGTCGAAATACGTATTACAACAACAAACACTCCGAAAAAAATTCTTCCACCTGTTTTCACTAACAGAAAAAAATAAAGTAACTTAGAAAAATCAGCCTAATAATAATAATATTAAAAAAAACAGCCTAATAATAAAAATAAAATAAAAATCACCTGTTTTCACACAGGAAAAAAAAGTAACTTAGAAAAATAAGCCTGATTTTTTTTTTTCACCTGTTTCACAGGAAAAAAAAGAAAAAAAAACTTAGAAAGATTATCCTGGCAAACTATTTTTTTCACCTGTTCTTAAATCGTAAACACAGGATAGAAAACAATTTCAATCAGACTTAGAAAATATATCACCAGAAAAAAAAAAAAAAAACAAACATAAAAACTTTCTTGCCCTTCAGGGCTTCCTTAAGTTATAATACAGAGAACCTAATACAATTAGAGAAATATTTCATATTTCCTTGTGAGCTATTGCACAGACAGACATTTTCTTTAGGGCTGATTCATCAACTGTCACACTTTAAATGTATTACAACATCATTTCACAGGCTTTTCAATCCATTTTGCATAATATAATTAGATTTTTTGCAGCTCTTTTCATAATCAGCATAGTTGGTGTGTGTCATAGTTGCAAATATTGCCAAGTCAGGGCCCCCGCGCACACGTTCTTGCCATCCAGCACATCTAGTCGGGCCCTGTGCTTAAACTCCAATCTGTCATTTTGTTTCCCTTTTTACAACCATAGTTGAAAAGTGAAGTTTGTTAGTTCCAAGTGTCAGAGTTCTACCCTGCAGTTGATCGTTGTGGATGCTTATTAAAGTCAGAGACGGTGCCGTTATTGGACCACCTCAGGTTAGATGAAAAGCACTAATCAAGTTTGTCAGTTTGAATATGGGAAGATTCTGTAAAGATATTGATCCTGATAGTTTTTGAAGCACAGTTCAGCATTTCAGACAATTTCTGTGCCCACTGTATATTTATGCATCCTGCTTTGAAGAAAAGATTGCACGGACAGCAAAAGTAACAAGAAGGTGCTATAAAGAAAGTGGATTATTACAATTCTGCTGGTTTCGCAGAGATTCATGGGATTGCTGAGGGTCATTTTTGTGTGGAAAATCCTCTATCTCTAAAAACAAGTGCAGATATGTGAAGGTATAGTGAAGGAATGCTGTAGTGGGGGAAGACAACAGTTAATTAGCTTGCTAAAAGGTGATCAGAGTTCTTGCTGTGTGGTCATTAAACCTGAACACGAACGTGGTGTTTACTGAGCTCCTAATGAGCCGTCTTTTTGTTTGCATTTTTTCTTTTTAAATTTCACTTTTAAGCACTTTTACATATTCGCCCTAATAGAGTTTAATCACTGTGTTCCTGAGTAAATATTTTGACAGTAATTTTATTTAATGAGTATTTTTTTCAGCCATGTTACAGACGTGGCTCTACAAAACATTCTCACCCCCAACTCGTCAATTATTGGGGCTTGGTCAGCACCCCTCGGCATCGGAGAATGACGCACGGGGTACCCCCCTTGCGTTACTTTTGGAAGGATGAGGGACAGCGTGTCAATATACGCTTCTGACACGCATAGTGTCCTTTCAAAATAAACTTCCATTTTCACAGAAAGTTGGGTTTAATCAACACAACCACTTAGATAGGGTTAGGAAACGGTCGTTGACGTTACCTTCACTGACTAGCGACTAGTGACTCATCGGTATTGTCAGTCACGTGAGTCACGTGACCAAAGACTGACGGGACAAAATAAGTTAAAGTTTCTTTTAGTTTCACACGGGACACAAACACCGGTCTTCTTGTTGAAAGTCTTGTTTCTTTCTATGGAAGAATTTATTGTCTGAATCTTCATGTTGTGCCATCATCAGGTCAAATTTCTAATTCAAATTTGTCTGATACTTTGGTTTATGAAAAAATACTAACGACAGTCCCATCAACCTCAGCTTTTCTTTGCGTTTATGCATGTCAGCAATTCTTAGCATGCAAAGTATGGGTGACCCTGAATAGTCGGCTGTGACTGAGCCTGACTTGACTGCCAATCTCAGTCAAATTGTTGCAGTGGCAGTAAAATGTGGTTATTAATCAAAGGATCATTCCATCAGGGCTGTATGGGGGTGCTGAATGGCTGATTACATAGAATTGCTTGGTATCTCCCAATAAATCAGTATATATATATATATATATATATAGCGTATTTTGGTGTAAATATCAGCCTGTTGATAATACTGTTAATGGAAATTTGATGGAATATAGTGACGGAAGTTTAATTTACAACCACGTCTATCGATCTCCTCCGCTCCGTTTCAGTACTACGGACAGCGCCGCACTTACACACAACAACAAACGAGGAGGTGGCGCCAGGACCAAAGAAAATGGATGGAACACGTCCTATTATAGAATAAAGTCTTATGCTAAGTCAAGAAGACAAATTGTTTAATTAACCCTAAACTAAGTCCTGCCCCCTTGCACGATGCCGGGTCCGACAACTATCCGGCCGTGCTCCATAGACTCTCATGTAATCGTTTCATATGTTGCACTATGCTACGCTAGCTGCTGAAGCTGCACATTCAGATTTCTGATTTCAGACAAACGCTTTCACTGAACTGTTTTGTGACGGAACATGCCTGTCAGACACTCCCGGTCGCAGATTGTGTAATTACCCGTTGCTGTGGTAAGCCAGATGTTAATTGCAGGTGCACGGATTGAATCAAATGCTCGTTTACATAAATCTAGCCCCGGATCTCTGTAACTCTGTCTGTACTCTGATTCATGAATTCCTATATTAGTGAGACTACTTGTGAAATAATCAATGTCAACTTTACACTGTCTTTTTGCATTGAAAAACTCAACTTCATCCCAAGTTCTTTTTCCAATATTCAAGTTAAAAAGTGCAGGGTTTTCTGAGCACTGCCCTCTGGTTCACCCGCAACTCTAATCCTAGTTCTGCTACTGGTCATTTTGACAGATATTCTTAACAGCAGATGTAAAGAATCAAAACTTGGTGTTGAACTGTCAAAACTCCAGCTTTGTTGCAGGAGGTCTGCTAATTAAACCCAGAATAAAACCTCTTTTCTTTTTTTTTTGCCCACGTGTTAAGTAATTTCGGGGGTGCAGATTGGCTCTTTAAGTATTCTAATTACCGCTCATATGGCGAAGGCTTCACGCTCCAGCAGCGTTTTTGTTGCTGAAGATTGAGATGGTCACGCATGAAAAATTGCTGAAGTTATAGAACGCGGCATAATGGATGAGTCACATGGAAATACGATGAGATAGTAGATTATGATGATGTGTGTGTGTGTGTGTGTGTGTGTGGGTGGACGGCGGTACATTAAGCTGGTTCTGGTGATCCACAGAGCAAATGAAGAGTGATGACAATGCTGCCGCTCGGGAGGTTTCGTCGGTGTGTGTGAATGTGTGGTTGCTTTAGGCCGTTCCCACCTCCCTCGTTGGTCTTTACTTCTAGGTCTCTGCTCTCTTTCTGTGTGTTCAAAGTAGAGGAGAGGTGCTGTACTCCTTTATTTAAAAAAAACTTTATATAATCTCGTATTGTTCTGTCCCTTTATGTCACTGCTGCAAGTCGATAGTTTCCTGTCTCCAAAAAATCAGGGACAAAATCTCTCCTCTTGCATTATTGAATAAAATGGACGAATTAGCTTTCTACCCTGGGGACTTTGTGTGTGTGTGTGTGTGTGTGTGTGTGTGTGTGTGTGTGTGTGTGTGTGTGTGTGTGTGTGTGTGTGTGTGTGTACAGCTATCTGTGTGAGGACCAATTTGAGTTTTAGTGAATGAGGTCATTTTTGGAAAGTGAGGACGTTTTGGCCAGTCCTCACTTTGGGACCTGCCCTGTCTCCTACAAAGTATGTTCCCATACAACTAAATTGCATTCACATTCGTTTGTCTGTTACGTATCAGAAATACCTTTGTATGTCTGCAAATGGCCGCATCGAGTGACGTAGTACAACGAGCGACACGCAGAACAGGTGATGTAATATATCGAGCGACCGCAAAATATGTTGACTAAAAACATTACTGAATAATAACGGGTATAAAAAGCGAGAAAGCTCACTACAGGTTGGTGGGAGGGGAGGTAGATGGGTCCAACAAACACCGGACTTTCCCCCAGGAGACCACTGTTCATGTGCTGTGTGAAACATAGTCATTTCTTGCATTTTCGTTTAGTTTTTAAGTAGGGCTGTCGCATGATAGTCCATAGTCAATCTTAAATAATCACACTTTTTTCATCTGTTCAAAATGTACCTTAAAGGGAGATTTGTCAAGTATTTAATACTATCAACATGCGAGTGGGCAAATATGCTTGCTTTATGCAAATGTTTGTCTATATTTATTATTGAAACTCAATCAACAACATAAAACAATGACAAATATTGTCCAGAATCCCTCACAGGTACTGCATTTAGCATACAAAATATGCTCAAATCATAACATGGCAAACTGCAGCCCAACAGGCAACAACAGCTGTCAGTGTGTCAGTGTGCTGACTTGACTATGACTTGCCCCAAACTGCATATGATTATCATAAAGTGGGCATGTCTGTAAAGGGGAGACTCGTGGGTACCATAGAACCCATTTTCATTTACATATCTTGAGGTCAGAGGTCAAGGAACCCCTTTGAAAATGGCCATGGCAGTTTTTCCTCACCAAAATGTTGCGCAAGTTTGGAGCGTTATTTATCCTTCTTCTTGACAAGCTAGTATGACATAGTTGGTACCAATGGATTAATCCTTAAATGTTCTAGTTTGATTTTATGCCAGTATCTTCACTCTAGCTTTAAAACTGAGCCCACTACAACCTAAAAATCTGAATTTGGGTTAATGCGTTCAAGAAATTAGTGGCATTAAAACAATTTTTTGACAGCCCTAATTTAAAATAGTTTTAAGCCAAGCCATGACTTTTTTTCTTTATTAACCCTAACCTTGTGTTGCCTGAACCTAACTAAGTAGTTTTAGTTTTGTTGCATTCCCGTTTTGTTTTGTTTCAATTTACAAGGCTAACCACATGTTTAAAACTGCGACCGAAATTATGTTTCATTCAATGCAGTTTAATTGTCTGGGAACGTAATTTTGTGGAAGACAGGGATGTTGGGACAAACCTTCAAAGGCCTGTTTGAGGGTTCGGAATTAAAGTTCAGGTTAGAATTAGGTTTAGGTTAAGGTTGGGCTCAGGGGTTTAGTTGTGACGGTTAAGGTCACGGTTAAGGGGCTAGGGAGTGTATTATGTCAATGAGTGTCCTCACTTCATGACAGAAGTACAAGGTTGTGTGCGTGCCACCGTAAAGAAACCGAGGAGCCTCAAAGTGACATGCCTAAATGCATGTGCGTCTGCATAACTTTGACACGCTCGCACACACCCGGGTTTATCCCGTCCCATGCTGCGTTGTGAGATAAGCCGAGGACGAGCGTGTCAGGTGTGTGCTTACAGAGCAGATGGAACCGTGGAGGTAACTAATGTTTCATGTAGAAAAACACACATTCTATAAAATATATTCAAATGTATTCATAATGTAAAGCTGTGTTTCACAGCAAAGTTGATTTTTTTGTGCAGAGAAGCAAAAATCTATCCAAGAGTGAAATGTATAAAGACGCAGAGCATATGGCTGCTTTGTATCATCAACAGGGAATCTGCCTTGGCATTTTCACCATCATCCCTGTGGTGGAGGGAGATACACATTTTGGAAAGTTTGTCATCATATGCTAACAATAGGTCTGAAGCTGCCAAAAACAGAGCAGCGAATATGAATCATAATTGTGTCATTTCCCTGTCCTATGACAGTCAAATCAGATCTGGTAAGGTCTTTGGTTTAATAAAGGTCAGGCTTTATGATCTGTGCTGTTTTGGTCCATGTAAAGTTTCAGTGTAGCCTACGAGTTAGCGACAGCTGCCAGTTAGTCGTAATTCAGGTTTAATAGAGAGACATATTTTTGTGATTATGGAGATAAACATAATCACAGATGTTAGTTAGTCCCATGATTCTCTTTTCATGTTCCCCTGTGGCTAATAAACAATGTCATTGTACTTGTTAAGTCCTTTATTGACAGTCTTATTAGCTGTCCATGTACATGTGAGTCTTTGGCATATGTTAAATACGTGGCATATTGTGCTGGCGAACAGAGGGGATGTCATTTATGTTGCCAGTTTTGAGAATCAGGAAGCCTCTCAGTCTTTCTCGTTCTTCGCTGTTCCTCATTAGGACTCTGTCGGAGTCAACTTATCTTTCACCACTTGCGAGATCTAACTTATTGACTGATCCAATAAGACAATAGCTACCATTCTTCACTGGAACAGACCCTTTATTGACAAAGCAGGAAAAGCACAGGCGGAATTAGTAACATTAATGATGGCTGAGTTTCATTTAGGTGAGTCAGTTCCTGTGCTTCCAGGCTGTGGCATTGTGCATGCTCACTCACTGACGTGGCTTACTAGGACACTTAAAGGGGAACTACGCCCACTTTCAAAATTCATACATGTAATTCCTATGGTCTAAGACAGTCCGAAAAATATTAGTAAACATGAACAACTCTCTCCCACATCCAAAAACTAGAGTGTTAAAACTCAAGCTTGTGATGTCATAGGGTATAAAGTGTGGAGCTGCTCCACAGATCCACTTGCTAGCTTACTAAATTGTTAGTCTCTGTAGCTTCTAGACCCCGACAGTAACATTAATAACGCCGTCGCTTAGCAGCAGTGTTCTTCACAACTTAACCACTTTTCCGTTCATCCTTCTGTCCGTTCGCGTATCACACTTTAGTTTCCGGAGCAGAACTCGGAAACTATTTAACTTTGGAACTTCAAATTTGGTATGATGGTTGACAGTGTGGGTTAGTTGTGCCTTTTTGGGGGTGAGCCATGCTCACTTTCGCGTTGTTGATAAGTCCATCTTAACACCTGCGGTCCCTGAGAGTGAGTGACTACACATATTCAGAAAAAAATGTTGTTTTCTTCAGCCATTGTTAAAAAAAAAACATGCCAACAAAATCTGCTAGCCAGCGTTAGCTAATATGTTCACAGAATTATTCTGCCTCCACTCAACGCTCGCCTTCAGAAACACGTTGTAAACACTATGTTTACTAATAGAAAAGGGGTCTATATGCAAATGAACATCGTATGGCTTACCTCCGTGTTGCCAGCACCCGGAGTGGGGAACCCTGGGCGCCAGCAACGCATAGAGAAGCCAAACATCGTTCATTAACAATGTATGGCTTACCTCCGTGTTGCCAGCACCCAGAGGGGGGAACCCTGGGTGCCGGCAACGCGTAGGGAAGCCAAACATCGTTCATTTGCACATACCACCCCCATTGCAACAATACAAAGCCTGTTGAAGCCTAATATTAATTACACCTGGGCTTTTCCTTTCTTTGACAAGTCAAATGTTGGATGTGAAAAAGGTCTATAGGCCTGTATTTTAAGTAATCACAGGCAGTTATTATACATTATCTTAATTATTATCTTTTTTTAATCTATTTGAACAAATGACCACTGTGTTGCTGCATTAAAGCACCTTCTTTATAGATATCAGCATTGCAGTTATTAAACCTCGATAACTTTGGCATGTGTTGACAGCTAATCAAGCAAGATAATAAAGTCAGTAATGCTTTATAGAAACGCTGGAAGTGTTTCCAGCCTGACAGGGATTCTACAGCCTGGCTGTTGTTACGGCTTCATCTCTGTGTTTGTTGTTGTGAAGTTGTGACAAATCATCACCATGTGAGTGGCACAGTTTGACACTCTCCATAACTTGTCAAGTGAGCCACGAGATTCGTGAAAGAAATGAAGTGGGAAATTACCGCCGTTGTTTGTGTCGTGCTGTACATAACCGTGACGTTAAAAAAAGAAAAAAAACACAGATGCAGGCAAAAGATAATGTTTAAAAAAAAAGGGACAAAATCTGTTTATCCACTCTCACTTGTCAGCACTCTGCGGAGGGTTGCTAATTCAGCCGGCACGTGGAGGCAAAACATCTTGATTAGCATCTCTTAGCGAACTCAAGGTCCTGAGCTGAGCGCTTGTTTTATAGGTAAAGTGTATATATAATTGTTAGTTCATTTTTACCACACATATGCAAGCAAAAAAAAGAAAAAAAGCTCCCCAGCAAGTGTGATGATAAAATCAGTTTGACTACAGTTAAATTTCATCCTCGCTGCTTCTTTGTTGCTGCAGCTGCGCCAGCGCCGCCATTGAGACGCGGCGCTCCCGCACAGCACCCGTATTTCTTTTTCATCAAAGCAAACACGCCACTAACTGAGCCCTGGATTCTATATCACGGGGGTTAAGTGTGTGTGATTGGGATATAGAGCACTTAGTTTTGCAGCGGCCTTTCAATTAAAACACTAAATAAAACCAGAATCGCTAATCCTCACCATGTGGCGCTGTTGAAAAGAAGAAAAAAAACACTCGCGCGCACACACACACACACACATTGGTAAATTAACTTTCACTTCCATGTGTAAATTGAGGCAGCAATTAATTTGTTGATGAAAAAGCATTCATCTTTAATTATTTCTTGTTAGGGCTGGATGTGTCAGCCTCCTCCTGCAGAATGATGCTCACTATCTGGATTTTGCAGGAAATCAGCTTAAACCGAATAGATTTAGAATTGAACACAGAAGCTTCCACTATAACAAAGTCTACCCCTTTAGTACAAGCATGGTGTCATGCTACTCGTTGCCCCCTACAGGCCAAAAGCACAACAGCACCTTTTAGTAATAGAAAGAGTGTGACTGAATGTACTGTAACAGAGCCTGGGGGGGGGGCCTCAGCCAAATCCATTTCAATGGAAATATGAATATTAATAAATAGAGCAGCAGCCTGAGACCTCCCCGTGCCCTCCCTCCCTCCTTTTGTTTGCTAACTGAGCTGTATCAGTCCCCCCTAGTTTATTCTCATGTCTAATTATCCCCGCGGAACGCAATAAGAGCCGAGACTCTCTCCATTCTATTCTTTTGTTTAATTACGTCTGAAGATGAGGAAGAGGAGAGAGAGGGGAGGGCACACACTCGTCTAGAGAGGAGGGCATTTGACTTCCCAGGGCTTTCCGTTTTGCATGCAGCTCACACTCTGAGTCTGAATCAGACATTTTTTTAATCAATTTTATTGGATAATGAATATTGCCGGTGTCCTGCAGAAACCTCATATATCTGAAATTGTACTTGTGGCTTTCAAAGACATGAGAAAATCCTGAACTAAATGGTTATGGTCTGCCTTCACGGGAATATAGTGGAAAGTAAACCCACTCAGAGTCAATTTACACACCTTTTTTTTTGTGAAATAGTGATTTCATTATTTTGGACCAGCATAAATGTTTCTGACAGAGATTCATAGTATATATTATAGATATATCAACCTGAAATAAATCATAGGAGTCTGGACTCTGGACAATATTCGTCATTGTTTTGTGTTGTTAATTGATTTCCGATAATAAATATATACATACATGTCTATAATGTTAAATCCAGCGCTACATGTCCACCAGGTCCGGCAACTGGCCGTTCAAGCGGTGACGTACCCTATTGTTGAATGCACCTGATTGGTTCCTGGTTCTCTGCTCGCCGTTTCAAACAGGAAACAACATGGCTATGTCACCGCTGAATCTCGTTTCATTTTAGAACTAGATCGACTAGTTTGACAGCTTGGTTCCTGAGCCGAACGCGTCACACTGGACGGGCTCATTTGCATAACGGACTGTTCCCGCCTTTTCATTTTGAAAGAGCAACGACCGATGAGGAAACTCCAACACTCGCCCGACCAATCGTGTAACATCATCAGTCAGTCAGTCAGTCAGTCAGTGACAGACTTTTGCATTCGCAGCTGCGGTCCAGCCAAAAATGTATGATGCCATCTGAGTTGTCTTGGCGGATTTTGGTCTGACTGTAGCTTAAAGGTTCCCTGTGGAGTTTTAGATAGATGGATACCTTATTTATCCCTGGGGGCATGTCACAACAGCAGTGCATACACGATACATTTTGATGAGTAACACCGAATGTAAATATAACTTTTTGCTTTTTAGTAACTCCTAAGGCCTCCTTTAAAACAAGCAGCCGCAACTTCTTCCCGGATTTGTTTTGCCCTGGGTTTATCCCTCGCAGGCTATAAACAGCCTGCCCTAACTTATTGCTAGAGGTTGTATGGAGACTGAGGGCAAAGCCTGCAGACACTACTAAGGGCTGAAAAAAAAGCACTACATCACTTCTGCATGATTTCTTTGTTTTTTTTCTGTGTTTGTGTGTGTGTGTGTGTGTGCCCCCACCTTTAAAACCAACCTACACCCTTGCAGTTATTTGTACTGTGACAGTGCACAGAGGGAATGGTGGTGCACTTCATGTGTATTTTTGTCGTGGAGCACCCCAGAGGGCATGCGGGGGCAGGGTGCAATTAGTGGGAATCCATTACCATACATTATCATTGGGTTAGTTAGAGGCTAGTATTCAATCACATTGGCTCCTCTCAGCCTCCCCACCACGCTCAGTGCACTGTTGACCTGCAGAGAGCATGCAGGTGGCGGGAAAATAAGTTAGTCTTGACGCACGTTTTGCCTTTAACAAATACTGTGATTTGAAAATTGTAGTAGGCCATATTGCGATTTCCTTAAAATTGTGATTAATTGTGCAGCCCTAGTGGGCGGCTCGGCGCAGTCCCTCACTGGCTTCCTACCAACAACTGCTACTTCACTACACGATACAAAGCCTATACTGGTATTGATATTTGTTTAAAAAAATTATTGAATTTCTTTACAAACCCATACCATGAATAAATTTACAGATGAAAAATTAATGTGTCACTACTCTGACAAACTATACAATGGCGACACTGCTTCAAAAAATATCTTTGGCATTTCTGTACTCCGATTTCTTGTCATTTATCTGCTGACATACGCCGATACGGATATATAATATCCTATGCAATAAGCTAATACTGGCGGATATATCTGATATATCGGACTGGCCAGCTTAACGGTGAGACTCTACTAGGAATGTTTAGAGTTTGAATATATAGTAAAGGCTTGCTTGATCCAGATGAAGTGCTGAATCTGTATGAAATCTTTTACACTACAACTGGATGGTAACCGTTTATGTAATGTATCTCTAGGTGTGGCACGTGTTTGTTTTGTTGGCGGCAAAACTGCATTATTGTACCGCAAGTAAATTTCATATTATGAGGGATTCCTACAGAAATGTGAAACTTTATGCTCCTATACAGAAAAGTTGTGTAGCTTATACTACAGATCATTACTTTCGAGTAGAACGATGGTATAGTGGTTCCAGTGGCCATCCTCTGACAGCAAGGTTATATTTTCAATTCCTCTAACAGCCGGTGTAAATCCATCTCAACATGAAAGACCGTCATCTGTTAAGACACAAATCACTGACGCTGCACTTTGCCCTCTCTGGTATGTCTGACAGCTGTCTGAAGGAAATACATTTCGGTAATCAGTATCCCAAACAACCTCAGGAGATTGTTGCAATTCACCACTTTATGAAAAACTGCAGCCGACAGACTCGGAATGGATCTCCAACCACATTCTGTGTAGCTAAAAAGCAGCCGATCTGATGCAATGCTTTTCCTCGCTGAGCGAACAGATAGGTATGAAACACACACTCAAACATAGTTATTTTACTGAAATCCACTTTGAACATCACAGACACCGAATGCTCATGTCATAGTACACCAATGACACATTTTGTATTTGGCTTTCAAAAGCTGAAACGAAAAGTAAACCCCTTCCAAAATGTAGAGTTCCTGTGTCTTGAGCATTTCAAAGGGGTATTTTAACTCCAAAGAAGTGTAATTTTCAGTCATCATAGTAAAGAAGCTTTACTGTCAAAAGCTGTTGCTAACGGTAAGTCTGGCTGCGTGGTCCACACTGTAGATATTTTTACCCAGGTGTGACAGAAATGCAACATTGTGAGGCTGTTTGGGTCACACAATCCGCTGAACCAACTAGGGATGCACCGATCCGACTTTTTCAGCCCTGACAGCGACACCTTGGCTTTGGGTATCAGCTGATTCCGAGTACTGATCCAATACCAGTGTTTAATTAATAAGCTGTATTCCTTAAACATTACTTTCCTAACTTTGTAAAACCAAATGTGACCAATAAATGCATAGATATAAATTATTGAATTGTTATTTATTATTAAGATAATTAATCATACCAGCAACTTGGTAAAAAAATTACAATTCAAGTGTGAACATTTTAAATGTAGCAACAAATTGGCCAAAACTTAAATAGGAATTCAGATTCCAGTATCTAATGTATAAAGTATATAAACATAAAATTGAATTGAATAGATCGGCCCCATCGTCACTGATATCCAATCCAGGTGTTTGAATTGGTATCGGCCTGATGTCTGATCCAGTATTGGTATCGGTGAATCCCTAGAACCAACATGTGAAAGAATTATTTAAACTCATAGGGATAGGGGGAAATAATCTTTTATTCTATAAATAGATGACCTCTTAACAATCTGACGGCCCAGTCTTAAAGCTATAGGGAAGATTCTGGTATCGTATGAAACCTGAGGAATCGATTGGTACCAACCGGGTCGTGTTAGCTTGTCGAGAAGGAGGCGAAATAACGCTCCAAAATTGCACAAAATTTTGGTGAGGAAAGGGGTCCCTTGACCTCTGACCTCAAGATATGTGAATGAAAACTCTGAGATGAAAGGAGTGAAAACTTTATCTTATTAGATAAAGTAGACGATGAAAGACTTAATAATTTGCAGTTGAAAAAAGGTAATAAATTGCAATACATCTTATCGCAATACTCGGCATATCGCAAATTAATCACAATATTCTCGTATCGTTACTAAAGTACCTTGATATTATCGTATCTTGGGGCCTCTGGTGATTCCCACCCCGATAAACTCGTAACCACTGATACATTGTGTGTACAAATACACAGTAAATATATTGATACCTGTGACATATTTTTTTGTATCTTGCTTTATGGAATAGGAGGTTATATTTTGAATTGATTTGATCGCATATAGACAGTATTCCCTCTGATTCAAAATTGTATTTACATTATTAAATCAGGCAAACGAAAGTTTCCCATCTGGTGTGTATCTGGCCCCGCGACGTATGACAATCTAAAATGTTTTCTACCTAAGCCAAGGTGTCTATCAGCAATCTCTCTCAGATAAGAGTCCCCCTCCTGAATCCCAACAAGCTGTCTGGCCTTGGACAGAATACTCAAACTCTGAGCTGAGAGATGCTACCTGAGATGTATGGATGTGTATGCGTGAGGGAGGGTGAGTGTGAGATGCGTTTTGATTAAGTCTGAAGTTTGTCATTGACTCAAACTTGTGGTACTTCCACTCCCACTCTGTGGCGGTGATCGGTATAATCAAAAGAAAAGAGAGAGAGAAAGCCTTTGTTTGAACAGAGAGGTGGATTTTGGTGAGAACAAAACTCTTATACAAAGGATTCAAAGGAGTGGGAGAAGATAATTCGATGTACAGTAACAAGAAAGAGATTTTGTGTTCTGAATGGCGCTGCGGTGCATCGTGTTTTGTTTTTTCACACACACACACCAACCTTCAGTGTGACAAACTGCTGACAACTATGACAAATAGGTCTGTGGTTTTACCGTGATTAAAGACGCACCTGCAATGACAAAATCCAATTCCTCTTGTCAATTTGATTGCGTCTGTCCTTGTAAGAAAATGCACATTCATCAAAGGCTTTTATACAGAGATTTTTTTTTTTATTCCTCTGAAAATGTCTTCTACACTGCAAAAGGTTTTTTATGCATCCGTGCCGGTTGTCCATCCGTCCGTACCATTCTCGTGAACGCGACATTTCAGGAACACCTGGACTCGCCAACCAGTCAAGTAGCAGTTAACACCTGTCTGTCCAAAATATCATCACTCCATCATTTCATCCTGTTAGACGTGTGTATGAAATTGTCATATGAATTATTGAGGTAGGGCCAAAAATGTGCTTTGTGAGGTCACAGTGACATTTGACCAAAGTTCTAATCAGGTCACCCTGGTGTCTGAGTGGATATTTTTTGCCAATTTGAAGAAATTCCCTCCAGGCGTTCCTGAGATGTTGTGTTCACAATAATTGGACAGACAACCTGCAAACATAATGGACTGTAATTCATTCTGTTTTCTGTTCTGGCAAACATTTGTGCTGCACATAAAAAATCCTTTCTTTCGTCCTGACTTGGAAAATTTCTCCTGTAAAAGTTCTTGCATGTTTTTCAACACTTCACAGAGGTCGGCATTCTCCCAGTACTAGTTAGACTAATTACTGTCAGTCACACATCAAAGACGACGCCCTATTTGGACCTTCTTTTTTTTTTTCTGCAACAAAACAAAAAAAAATAAAAAAACAAGTGTCTGAACCAGAAAATAAAGATAAACAATATAAAAGCAAGTAATATCAGCAATTTATGGCATTTCTAAGAGCTGGTGGTAAGACCATCAATACAGTTAGGGCCTACTGCATTTACTTGCAATATACAATTTCGAGTTTCATATACCTTTAAATAGAACATAGGGCTGTCAGTCGATTGAAATATTTAATCGTGATCAATCGCAAATTAATCACACATTTTTTTTATCTGTTCAAATGTACCTTAAAGGGAGATTTGTCAAGCATTTAATACTATTATCAACATGGGAATGGGAGACAAATATGCTTGCTTTATGCAAATATATATGTATTATTATTGGAAATCAATTAACAAAAACAATAACTAAAACGATGACAAATATTTTCCAGAAACCCTCACAGGTATGACACAGGTATAACATAGCAAACTCAAGCCCAACAGGCAACAACAGCTGTCAGTGTGCTGACTTGAGTATAACGTGCTCCAAACTGCATGTGATTATCATAAAGTGGGCATGTCTGTAAAGGGGAGACTTGTGGGTACCCATAGAACCCATTTTTAGGACCCTTTTGCAAATGGTTATGGCAGTTGTTCCTCGCCAAAATTTAGGTTAAGTTTGGAGCGTTATTTAGCCGCCTTCGCGGTTGGTACCAATGGATTGGACCAATGGAAAGTTGCGTTAATGTGTTAAAGAAATTAGTCGCATTAAAATGAATTTGCGTTAACGGATTATCATCGTGGTAACTTTGACAGCCCTAGTAAAAACATGAGGATTCAAATATTTGTATGTAATAAATAATAATGTAGTGTAAGGAATAGGGCTGACCAGAGTGCTTCATAGCTTCGCCCATTGCCTTGGTAATCAACCTCCAAATCAATATTTGAATCCCACAACATTATTCATTATTCATATTCAACATGAATTATTATTAGTTATTCTCAAATGGATATCGCTGTTTGTTGTGTAGAGGTGTGTGTGTGTGTGTACAGTAGTGCTGCAGCAGCACTGTCCCGTCTACTGAAACAGGGGAGATGGAGACAGACAGACAGACAGAGGAACATGTCAGCCCGCTGTGCTGAGCTGCAAATCCTCGGATACCTTCAAATATTACTCACCGAAGCTTCGAAGCCCATAAAGTGGTATTCAGGACAGCCCTAATGAGGAGTCACAAGTGTTGAATTTAGGTACTTTTGAATTGATAGCAGTAAAAGAATCACAGTATAAGAGATGCATTGTGTCGTGTTCAGAATCCGTTTCAGCAGTCTACCATGCACATGTACACCACTGAACTCAAGGCTGAAGATGCACATATGCTGCAGTGAGTACACCTGCCTCCAGAGGCATGGGTCCCTATCACTACACATTTGTTTGACAGTTGGACTCTGGCTGTTTGATATTTCTGAGGGTTTCTGTGCAACATCAACAACTGAGTCATACATATTTCATGCCTCTCCTTCCCGCCACCTGAATTGTGATGAGCGCTGGAGGTCCACAGGGTTCTGTTACACTATAAAGATCAAACCTCTCCATGTATACGCAGTCAGAGAAACTCTTAGACACGTGGACCTCACCGGAGTGAGTGATGGGGGTCACGAAAAGCAACACGAGCTGGCCTCGCCCGATCTTTCTGTTCGCTCATAGTATTCATAGCCAACTTTCTGCCAGATGCTGTGTGTGTGTGGGTGATAACCGGATTGCTGAAGTGTGTCAGTGTGACGGGAATACAAGATGAGTGATGTGACAAGATTGGAGTACGTGTTCACAAGCAGTTCTTTTCATGTCAATTGATGATTAGTTTCTCCCTTCATGTAATCCTTTCTTTCCTTTTTTCAATTAATATTGTCGTGATTACCACAATGCTCGATGCTCAACACCCAGTAACACTAAAGGGCAACAGACACAGATGGTGTACGATGCACGTCCACACCTGCGCCTTATTGTTTTCTAAGTTAACCCATACACTGGTGATTCGCATCACCGTGTCAATAAATGCCACTCTTCTATCTTCCAGCATTGACGCACGTTGGCGCTCAAGAAAAACAGCAACTTAATCACATTTGGCACATCCCAGATGGTGTACCTCTGGGGTTTTCAAAGACCCTCATAAAGTTCCAATAATGCTTTGAGGGATGTAAACAGGAAGTATAATGTTGCTATGGATTTAGTGAGTTATGCTGTGGGCTACAGCTTGAGCCCAGTTATTTTAAGCCTATGTTTGTTTACATTTTGGCAATTTGGCACCATTAAAACTATGCCGAATTAGCTATCAGCAGTTCCTTTTTGCAATGTACTCATGGATGTACAGACAACTATCACTGGATCACTTTGATACTGAAGAAAGCTTCAAATGTGACGGTTTTCAGGCAAGTTCTGGATCATCTTTTACCTGTGATATCTTATGGGATTGTTTGACGTTTATTCGAGAAGAAACAACAACATGAGTGAGTGGACACAACCAAATGTACTGCATTTTCTGTGTTTTTAACCATAAGATAACAGCTTGTTTGGTAATATTGTTTTCACAATATTTTCAAAACCCTGCCAAATGTTGACAACAGGAGTCCAAATTTTATCAGCCCAATGCTATTTTTCCTTAATCAAAAGTAGCCCAATTGGGCAGAGTCCAGCCCAATCTGGCAACACTGGATGGCAGCTGAGATGTATGTGGGTGTATGAGATGTGTTTTTGATTAAGTTTGACATTGACTAAAACTTGTGGGGTGGTACTTCTTCTTCCACTTTGTGGCAGTGACACTGGCATGCACACGTCCCTTTCACCTCACGCAGAATCTTTGCCTCGTGTCTCCTCCTACACGCGGTCCCCGTCAACTGTCCCAAGCCGCCTCCCAGTTTGATAATCTCTAGTGTACTTTGACTGCTTCCTTTGTCTGGTCGCCACATCCGGTGTGTGCTACAGATGTTACATGATGTGACATTTGGGTTGTTGGTATGAGGTTTTGGCGGATGTTCATTACTGTCTTGTGTACCACGGTGTCTTTTTAGGGAAGTAATAAAGATGGAAATGTATAAACATTACATACAGTTACTATAGTAGCTTAAAAATGTTAAACAAGCATAGCATTATTGAATTGCACTGTATGGGGCTGTCTATGTGAACATTTACCAAATGGCTTCTGTGAGATGAAATTGCATTACATCATAGTATCCAGGGAGTGTACATGTTAGTGTGACTGCTTAAAAACAGCAGAAGGACTAGAACTGCCAGTCGCAGTCTTCATGACAATGGACTGTGGCAGCCAGCACAACTGAGTCACACCAGTTGGTGTTCATAACGCCTTGATCTGAATCCCAGTCTACCCAGTCTGGTTGATTAAGCATGTTGCCAGAACTAAATATAAATGTGGAAGGAAGCATTTTGCCTCCCAAAAATGGACACAAACATCAAAAACATTGTGAAACTCAGTGAAAATATCTTGTTTCCAGACCTCGGAAGAGTTCTGAATGTCTTTCTGCGATTCAAATAGGTCTGATGACGTGCTCATCGATGGCTGTTTTCCAAGTTGAAAACACAACAAAGCCAGTCGGAGCTTTGTAGGTAGAATTAAGAATGTCAATGTCATTTTCCAGTGCCAGAGCCATAAAAATGTCGATAGCTACAACTGCGGTTTCTCACCAATCGTCAAGTACCAGTGGGTGTTCTCCAGCCTCAGGGGGGCAGTAATGAACCTATGGCTTGGTGTGTCAGAATGCTAACCTGACCTGCCAGATGGTTCTGTGTAACAAACCATCTGAGAAGCCGTCATTGGAAACTGTTTGGAAAAGAGCAGGCACTTTCAAAAAATATGTGGCAGGTGATTGGATGAACTATCTGTCAATCAAACTGTTGCCAAAGCCAGTCAGGAGAAGAAAGAGTTCTGTTCTTTGCTTTTCTTTCAATGAAGAAATACTCTCCAGTTCTGATATAACTGATGCTATTGCAGCATCTACGCTAACCTCTTCAGGAGCCGCCATTGCTCTGTGTCGTCTCACACACACAAAAGCCAGTAGCTCCTTACAGGACGCCGATTGGTCCGTGCTCTGGTTTGCCGGGCACAAACGCATTACTTGAAGCCTGACGAGATGTGATTTTCGTGTGATATATGATCCCGCGATTCTCGCATGATATTACGACATCGTAAGAATCCAGCTGCCATGCAAGGTAACCAGAATGCACCCTTGCATCCTCCTTTTCTTTTATATCTATAAAAAAGATATTGCAAATATTCGGCTCAACTCCAGATCTGTCAGAAGACCTCTAGTAGATCTTTGACCTGGATGTGAACCTCTCTCTACCATGTGGATGATCTGAAGTTGTTTTTTTAATCCGGCTGAATAGTTCCTTGTTAACTTTTTTCCTTCCATGATCAGTGACACCTCAGCAGTAGGTACTGATGAGTTGTATACATGTTGTACCATGCCAGGTGGTTAGAGGCCGTATATTACAACTCTATATTTCTTATTCATGAATTTACTTGTTTATTTACAAGTCTGTAAATAAGTGGTGCACCTCTGACCCTTTGCACTTTTTCCAAGATCTCGTTGTGAAAGCTAAAAAGAAAATAGGCCACGTATGTGTGTATGCTGGTGAGTGGGCTGTAAACAGTGTGCCTGCTGTTAGTACAGTATATGATATGATGTGATCAGCTGTTGTATTGGACACAACATGTGTATCCACAGATGTTGGCTTTTCGACCCTTTGTTGAGCATTCGTGAAGCTCTCTAACCCGTGGGTCATCTTTTTTCACGTATTGTACATGTAGAGTGGATACATGGTGGCAAAAGGTTAGAGAGTCCAACCTTTTTCTGATGGTTGCCATGACAGTTAAGAAGGCGGAGGTCAAGACCAACTAGACGGACACAGGGGTGTAACAAAGTTATAGTGTTAACACAAATTCATTTTAAGGCCACTAATTTCTTTAACGCATTAATGCAACTTGCGATTTTTAGGTTGTAGCGGGCTCAGTTTTAAAACTAGAGTGAAGAAACTGGTATCATATGAAACTAGAAAACCTAAGTAATCCATTGGTACCAACCATGTCATACTAGCTTGCCGTGAAGGAGGACAGATAACGCCCCAAACTTGCGCTAAATTTTGGCGAGGAAAAACTGATATTGCCATTTTCAAAGCGGTCCCTTGACCTCTGACCTCAAGATATGTGAATGAAAATGGGTTCTATGGGTACCCACGAGTCTCCCCTTTACAGACATGTTGGTAAGAGTATTAAATACTAGACAATTCTCCCTTTAAGGAACATTTGACTAGATAAAAAATGTGCGATTAATTTGTGATTAATCACGATTAACTATTTTAATCGATTAACAGCCATAATTAAAATACATGTGTAATCCTAAAAAGACCCTCTGTTAACATGTTTTAAAGTAAAACAAATCAGACGTTTCTTTAGCAATACCATATGGGACTCAGTTTCATTAAAAGAGGTTGTTTGACAAAACCCCTCATGAATCCGGAGTAGGCGTGTGGTGGACTTTGAAGCTGCGGCGGCTGTCAGCCCCTTCACCCGGTATCGGATTCTGAGGAGCACCTCGCTCCTTTTTATAGGGAAACTGTCTGAAAAACTTAGCAGCGTGTTCGTTGCTCAGGTTAAGTTGTCACTGTTTATTACTGCCAAAATAAACTTTCCAGAGAACACCTGTTCTGAGACCAATGGGTGCAGAGCTGATTTTTTTCAGTCTTCGTTTTGATTAAACCCTTTTCCTTTTTCTTCTTTTTCACTGCAACTTGTAAGTTAAGAGCAAACTCATCATCTCTGAGAAGTCCCCGTTCGGAACTGAACGTTCTTTTCGAGAATGAAGTCACCAACGGGGGCCTCGTAGATGCAAATCTCATCCCAACACGAGGTAGTACATCAAACTCTTTGGATTATCTAATAGTCTGTCGGTGCAACACGGAGACCTACACCTTGTGTTCATCCACCACATCTCAGCTGTTAACTAGTGTGATTAATTGCGTTCTCACACCACTGTGCCAGCCTCTGAATCCGATCACAGCTACAGGGCCACGGATTGGACAAACGCTGGGAGAGGATAGAAGGGAATGTTAATGAGCAGAGCGCCTTCCAGCTTTGCCACCTACCTGCTGTCTTGATGAGGGGAATGAAAATGAGACGGAAGAAGGTAAAAAATGAAGATAGCCTCACCTGAACAGCAATATAAAAATTCAGCTGTGGTTTTGTAAATATGTGATTCAGCGTGGATTGCTTGGTAGATTGGTGCATAGAGACGAGATCATGCTTAATTCAGCACTTGAGTAGGTATTTATTTATTTTTCTTTTCCCCTAAATCAGCAAAATTCCTCCTACCTAAGTCTTACTTCCCCATATTTCAAGATACATCAACCCTTCTTCTGCCTGAAGATGATTTCTCTTCTTAAGATCCACAATTCCCAACCCTGTTTTTTCTCTTTTGGTTAAAACATACATTACTGGGATCATATCTTAAGATTCTAGCCCAGACTCCCATATTAACCTTCACTTCTGCCTTTGCTCCTGCCTTGCACAGTGTGATATTAAACTATGTGCATTGTGATGCACTTTGCATGAATAAACAGATGAGTGCAGAGTTGGCGTGTAATGACCTATGAAAAGGCTGTAGGCAACACCGTCTGCGGTGAGATACGGAGGAAGTCAGGGGGCATTCGATGTTGAATAATTAATCTGAATTATCAGGTATGTAAATGTGTGGGCTCACATATGTAACGGATCTCCATATGATGCGTGAAGTAAGGCTAATGAATGTAACCAAGGACCTTTGCAAGGGTACAAATAGCCTTCTGATCCACTGTGTTTCTTTGAATATTGTGTACAGTGCCTTGGACCCCTTTGCTTGTACATGAATGAATACCACATTAGCCCACGTGTAAGACCTACTTTGAATAAAACAAAGCGGGCTGGCGTACCATATTTAAATGTATTGTCTAGGGCTGTCAAAGTTAACGCGATAATAATGAGTTAATGCAAATTCATTTTATTGCCATTAGTTTTTTTAACACATTCAACGCAACTTGTAGGTTGTAGCGGGCTCAATTGTAAAGCTAGAGTAAAGATACTGGCAAAATATAAAAGAAGAAAACCTAAGGAACAGCAGGTTAGGCTATTTGTTGTCTCTAAAAAACCTCAGCCCGGTGGTAGACTGGACTAAATTGAGCTTCGATAGGATCCAGCACCCCACAAACCTGCCCAGGATAAGTACTGTAGGTATACAGTAGATAATTGATGGGTGGATTTCCATAAAAAGACATGTCTTATATT
This sequence comes from Sebastiscus albofasciatus, assembly GCA_916701655.1. Taxonomy (NCBI): domain Eukaryota; kingdom Metazoa; phylum Chordata; class Actinopteri; order Perciformes; family Sebastidae; genus Sebastiscus; species Sebastiscus albofasciatus. Next base: position 51,391 of record CAKAOI010046641.1, on the reverse strand, counting down.
CAAACTAATGCTGCATAAATCCTCCAGGACATCACAGTGCTCTCTTCCATACAGTATGTACCCTCCACCCCTCTAGGAAATACTTTAATTTGTCCAGTTTGGTACCCAATGGAAAATCCAGACAGTAATACTGATGTTATAATGATGCTAATAAGCCTCAAGCCTTAAAACTTTTTACCACGCTGATCCAATTTCTATCATCATTTCTCACTTTTCTTTACTTTCCTCTGTCTCTGTCCTTACTGTACATGCATTACCTTTTAGCCATTAAAGTTTAAGCCTTTCACAGAGCAGCTCAGAATAACTGAGCAAGTAATCCAAAATCTCAAATACATCCATTTTGTATGTCATTTTCTAATAAACTCTTATCACATTCTGGGTGAAGAAAACCCCTAAACTATCACTACAGTCACCTGAAAAACAGTCGGTAGCCATTATTAGAAACCAGTTGGCACTGCCTCTCTGCAAACATATTAGAGCTCTTCCACAGGTCAGGTCATTGAATTCCCTCATCAATCCCATGTTGCTTGTTTCATGAAATTCCCTGCCGTCCTTTTTTCCCCAGAAAAAATATTGGCATTGTACGATTCTGCAAACCACGGATACGTTGAATGTGGATGTTTTTGCATTCGATCAGAGCAAGTGATGTAGTATATTGAGCAACCGTTATTGAAAGTTACATTGTTATGTTTGTTACGTAATGTTTTGTAAGAAAGTCCGCTAAGGGTGAATGTTGTTATTTACATTGTTATGTCCATTTGAAACCAAAAGTAATTGTTGGCTTTGCGCTTTTTACGTAACGTTGTTTTACGTAACGTTGTTTTACGTAACATCGTGTTACTTAACGTCGTTTTACGTAATGTCGTTTTACGCAATGCCATTTTGCGCAACACCGTTTTTCCCAACGCCTTTTTACGTAACGCCGTTTTACGTAACCCAACGTTACATAAGAAAGTCTGTTAAGGGCAGTTGTTGTTATTTACGGTTGTTACATTTCGTGTGTTTGTTACTATTGGACCACTGTTCGTGTTCCATGTGAAACCAAAAGTAAACATTTACTTTAAGCTTTTTACCTAACACTGTTTTACGCAACTTTACGCTTGTTACGTAATGTTACCTAGTAAAGTACGTCAAGGACAGTTGTTGTCATTTACGGTAGTTATGGTTATGTTGGTATGTTATCACTTGAACACAAACCATGATGGGTTTTTTTCTGAACCATGCGGCATTGTGCGTTTCTGCAAGCGTGTTACGAGGCTGATATGAAACATATGTGAGACGTTTGCAGAAGCGTACAATGCCAACCTTTTTTCTGGCGACAGGTTTGTTTTTTTCCACTCATCCCATCAATCCTTCCTTCCAACCTCCATAACCCATCTCCATACATTAGCATATCCTTTACTCACATTGACCCTATATAGAGCCATAAGAATCAGTTCCGGCTGTGGAGCTCCCACAGAGCTCTTTTCTCTCTACACACAACCCACCGCCGCTGATTCCTTCCAAGGCTTTAATCTTTCATTCCCTCTCTTTCCTTCAACCTGCATCCTTCCTTCTAATGTCCATCCCCATCTCTCTCCCCCTTCCTCTCTTCTCTGTCCACATTTGCATATCCCAGGTGAGACAGCTCATTCGATCGCTGTGCTCCTTTTCCCTGATTATAAACTGTATGTCCACTTTTATGTTTAACTGTTAATATTTCAAGAAAGCACCCTTCCTGCAACTGACTTTCCGTCCTTCCCTCCATCCCCTGGAGTTTTCTTAACCTCCCTCTTGTCCTGTCTTTCTACTTTCACTGCTTCACTTCCTTCCTTCCCTCCTTCCTTTCCTCTGGTATACATCCTCCATATGCTGCCATTTCCCAAGCAAGCATATCTCGGGGCCTTTGGAGCCTGGAAGAGATGAGACGCTCAGCAGTTCCTGCTCACAGTGGGAAGGAGAACTATCCCACACCATTGATTCACACCAAAGGCATTACTCTGCCATCCTCTCACCTTCCTTCCTTTCTTCATTCCATCTAAGCTCCCATTGAAGCTTCCGAAAGTTGCTCTAACCTCCCCACACTGGCTGTACTCCCACATGCTCCTGTCCACTGAGTGATTACATCTGTATGCCACAGGCTTGAGAGAGGGAGAGAGTGTGAGAAAGGTAGAGGATTATGTCTCCCCTCACCTGTGTATGTGTGTGTGTGTGCATGTTCACACTGGTTCACCGAGGAATGTGTGAGACAGGAGAGAGGAGGGAAGGATAGGGAGAGACAAAATGATTGGTGTGGAGAAAAAAGGAGCCAGGACACAGAAATAAAATTGAAATAAAAATGAGAAAATAGAAAGAGGATGGGAAAGATGAGGGAAGAGAAGGAGAGGATGGAAACTGAGAAAAGAAAGAGAGGAGAAGGGAGGAGAGGAAAGTAGAGGAGATGAAAGACAAGGGAAGGAGAGGAGAGGAACGAAAGAGGAGGAAAGGAAAGGAAAGAGAAGAAGAAAAGAGGAAAGGAGGGAAAGAAAGAAAAGGACGAGGACAGGAAAGGAAAGGAAAGGAAAGTTAGGGGGAGAGGTAACGAGAGGAAAAGCAAGGAAAGCAGAAGAAATAAAAGGAAAGCCAGGGAATGGAAAGGGAACAATAAGAAAAGGAAAGGAGAGGAAAGGAAAGGAAAGTAAAGCTAGAGAAAGGAAAGGTAACAAGTGGAAAAATAAGGAAATGAAAGGAAAGGTAAGGAGGGGAAAAATAAGGAAAGGAGAGGAAAAGGAAAGTAAAGATGGGGAAAGGAAAAGTGAAGAGCGGAACAATAAGGAAAGGAGAGGACAGGAATTTACAGATAGAGAAGGGAAAGGTTAACAGGTGGGAAAATAAGGAAAGGAGCGGAAATTAAAGTAAAGATAAGGAAAGGAAAGGTAACAAGTGGAAAAATAAGGAAACAAAAGGAAAGGTAGTGAAAAGAAAGGGAACAAGTTGAACAATGAGAAAAGGAAAAGAGAGGAAATGAAAGGCAACGAGTCAAACATAAGGAAAGGAGAGGAAAATAAAGAAAAGTAAAGATAGGGAAAGGAAAGATGACAAGTGGAAAGATAAGATAAAGAAAGTGTTAAAAGGAAAGATGAGGAGAGGAAAGGGAAGTAAAAGAATACCGGAGGAGGGAGCAGTGGCTCTGAAACCATAAGTAGGCCAGTGGAAATTTCAGAGAAATTGATTAGCATTCAAACAGACACAGTAGGCTGCGGGGGGGTGGGGGTGAATGAATATTTATCAGAAAATGTCTCCCAATGGCTGGCACATAGACACACCCGAAGGCTGTGGAAAGAGAGGGAGAGAAACAGAGACGGAGACCGACACAGCGGGACAGAAGCACGACGAGACGGAGAGGAAGAGACAAGTGTTATAGAGACAGACAGAGAGGGACGGGCGAGACAGTGACTGACACGGAGTGAAGGCTAGCGCTGAGGGCCGGGCTCTGTTAACACATCCACAGGCTGTCCGCTGCTACCATCACACTGCTAGGTGAAGAGATACAGGCTCGAACTGACTCCACTGCCCAGCGTGTCTCGTACTGTGTCCATGCGTGTGTGTGTTTATTACTGTACATTCACCTTGCCCAGGGATGTTTTGTTGTATTTCTTCTCAGCGCTATCCCTGAGGTGTGCCCTTGCATTAATTAGCGAGATTCAACTGCACATGGCTAGATTGCTAGAACCAGAGCACAGCAGCACACAAACCAGGATCCCATCTCTGTTGGAGCTCTGACATTCTCTGCTTTACATATTTGAACCATACTAACTTATTATACCCCCGCAACAACATAGTCGGGGGTATAATACGTAAGTTGCATGTCCGTCCTCCCATCCGTTCGTGTGTCACACGTACGTTTCTGGAGCAGATCTCTGAAACTATTTAATTTAGGAATTTCAAATTTGGTATGAAGGTTGACAGTGTGGTCTAGTTGTGCCCCAAAAAATTTTGGGCACCCTGGACAAGCAAGTAAAAAACCTGTAGAGCATCAACAAGACAGACCATATTTGTCTTCTACTTTTCCTGAGGAAGGTGAGCTAATAACAAGCTAGATTATGCTCAATAGACTAATTCCATTAGTTCCAAAAGGGCAAAACCTTTGGCTCTTTAGTAGGAATCAAGCAGTGAGTGGGGGTATGTGAGCCATGCTCTCTTTTGCCTTGTTATTAGGGCTGTCAAAGTTAACGCGATAATAACGCCTTAACGCAAATTTGTTTTAAAGCCACTTATTTCTTTAATGCATTCACTAGGACCATTATTATTTAACTTCATAATTACCAAAAAAAGGAAAATACCACTTGAAAATATTTTTTTTCCCCCGTGATGTGCATTTAGATTAGAAAAGAAACGTGCTTAAGTTCAGATAACCCATCAGTGGGAAATTTTCAATACATTTCTTTGGGTAAATTAAAAAATAAAGTGTGTATGTCTGTAATAGTTCAATGCAGTAGTTGGGATTTATGCCAGTTAACTTTTATTGGGGAACAAATGGCGATTCAGCAGAAGACATTAAATACTGACCATGGCCATCATTGTAACGTATCCTCATGCAACGCTTCGTATGTTATCTTACAAAAAATGATTCCTCATTTTACACGTGTCAAATTCCGCCTGTTACGTGCATAGAGTCTTTTAAAAACAAACATCTGTCTTCACAGGAGACTACTTGGGTAGGTTTAGGAAAAGCTGATTGTTTGGGTTAAAATAACTACGGAAGTGGTGCTACTTAAGTACTGAAGTAACGTAATAAATAAGTCAACGTTTGGGATAAAATAACTAAGGAAGTGGTGAACCCAAGTGAGGAAGTTATGTGACGAATAAATCTATGTTGACTTATGGTTACCTGGGTGAAAGTCCGGTATATTTTGACTCACCCATCCACCCCGACCTCCTCTCTAAGTGCTTTATTTTGCTTTTCATACTTCCTGGTTCGCGATTGCGTGATTACATACATATGGTACATACATACACATTGATTTTTTGGGATATATGCAAATTACAGTGCATTATTTTTCGTAGGTACAGCTAGGAACAGTGCATGAGAACAGCCTGATCATTGTTACACCATAACAAAAGTCGCAAACTGTTTACCAGATGCACCTGGTCTATTCATTCATTCTGTTAGCCTTATATTTTTGGCTATTGGTGACATAGATGGAGGTAAATTCATGCATAGCTCTGAGAAACTCTCTTCCAACATCTTTCTTTGATGCTCAGACCTTTTTCATCTTCTTATCTTTCCTTTTAGGACTGAAATAAAATTCACATTCAAGTGCCCCAACAAAGCTCACAGCAGATGTCAAAACATTTTGTATGCAACATCCTCATTTTTTCTTGCCAAAGCGATTTGCTGCTGAACTGTTTTTCCTCTCCCGGGGGCATTTTTTTTAGGAAAACGCTGTTTGTTTTCACATGAGAAGAAATGACTTGGAGACCTGTTGATTGAGATGGTTGGGGGTTCTGTGGAACAATATGCCAATTATTTTCCATTTGACCCGACGTAAGCGGTAGTAACTGCTGCGGTGCTAATGGAGGATGGATGCAGCATGCAGAGATGATGATGAAGCTTAATGCTGAGAGCTGTGCTGTAAAGTGAACACTAAACTTGAGTCTTTCAGAGGATAGGACAGAGACTTGCAAAAAATAGGAGCAGGAGTCTGCTGGGAAGAGATAGGCATTACATTTTCTAATTGTTAGATCTGCATCACTAAGAAAACTGCTCATGTCACTTCTAGACGGTTAATTTCTAATCATTGTGTCTGTCTTCGTCCTCTGACTTGAGTTTCTGGCATTGTCCAGTATGGTGCCATGTTTCGAGGAGCCAGGGTGACCATCTGCTGGATGCTCATTTCAGCATATTTAGTTTCTGCCTGGCAGTGGATGTGTTTGCAGCCCATGTGGACGATGGCACTCGCCAAAGTCTCTCACTGTGACACGTTTGTATGCCTTCATGTTCCAAAAGTCGATGTCCATGACTCTTGTTCATTTAACCTTTTTTGTCCCAAGACCTATTGCATACTCGGCTGTGCTGATGGGGGTATTGCATGTTCAACACAGCCCAGGAGATGTGGGAATTAGTTTGATATTAGATGATTGTGCATTGCCAAATCTGATCTAGTGGTGCAGAAGTAGTGTCACCTCAGTGCAGGCAGCCTTGAGAAATGGTCGCAGTTTTAAACACATGGTTAGCATTAAACCAAACTACTTGATTAGTAGTCATGTTGGGGTTAAGGTGTTTTATACCCCGCACCCACCCGACCCGTTGAGAGACAATCTACACCACCTGACTTGCAAAAATATGTGTTAATGAGTCAAGGACAGAGACGTTGCGTGTGTGTGTTTGAGAGAGACACAGAGGGAGGGGAAGAGAAGGTGGCCAATTCATGCAGTGTTTCTGTAAGTTATTAATAACTTTCTTGGAACGCTGCTTTGTCAATTTGTCCCCCGCCTGCCTGAACCTGCATTATTTTCTAGTAAGCTCACCCAAACCTGCGGGTCACTATTGATTAGATTTAGGAAAAGATCACGGTTTGGGGTTAAAGTATAAGTATGTCACGTAGTGTTACATACGAGATGTAGTACGTGACATAGTTATGTACTAACTTCATTATGTACTAGTTTTGTTATGTACTAGTTTCGTTATGTACTAGCTTTGTTATGTACTAGCTACTTTATGTACTAGCTTCGTTATGTACTAGCTTCGTTACGTACTAGCTTCATTACGTAATTGCTTCGTTACGTAATAGCTTTGTTACGTTCTAACTTCGTTACGTTCTAACTTTGTTACGTACTACCTTCGTTACGTACTAACTTTGTTACAAACATAACTTAAAATAACTCAGAGTAGTGACTTTTGGTTTCACACGGGACACAAACAGCGGCCTTCTTGGTGAAGGTCCTGTACTTGTTTGACTGATCAACCCCCCCCAACCTCCTTCCTATGCAGTCACTCTTTATACTACGTCACCTGACTTCCTTCTCTGCTCCCGTCATAATTACCAGGGCCACTAGTGGTCGACACCTAACAACAAACATGAATATGGGTTGTAATAAGCTGCTTGCACAGATGACATATACGGACGTTTTTTCTGTGAGGACAGCTTGAAGTAGAGGATTCATCTGGAATATTTTTAACATAATTGTCTAACGATGCATATTTCAGTCAGGACTGAACTAATGGACTAAGCAACCAATGAACATGACTGACTCTCCATCCTACCATCTGTAGAGTCACACAGCTAGCTTGACTAAAATAAAATACTCTTATTTAATATCATCTGGCAGGGCTGGTTCTACACCCAGTAGCAGCTTACCAAAGCCAGTAGAAAGCTCTTTTTACATGACATGATAGCCTTCCGTTTAATTTATCCAGGGAACATTGGCTGAATGTAGCTCTTTTCTACATCACATGCTATACACATTCATCTCTGAGGAAATTGTAGGCAACATATCGCAGACCTTGGCGACTTAAGTACAGACTACAGGCATTCACTTTTTCCTCCACAAGGTTTATGGGTTCACTCTTCCAATCAAAACCCCAGTTCTCTAATCCCCTTGGCTGCAGCTGCCTTACTTAAGTTGTCAATCCTAAAAGCTACTCAAAAGCTGAAATAAAAGATCATGTCCAGGCTTTTTACTGCTTGGTGACTCTCCACTGTATCAGTCTTTGCAGTCCATCCTCATATGAAGTGACAATATTCTGTACATTAAAGTGGGCTTTTTAACATCCGGCATTATCACACTAGATGGTTTTGTCCTAGTCAAATCATTATCATTGAGAGGAGGAAACATTGGTCCCCTCATCATATGGAATGGGCTCTCTGATTAAATGAGCTTTCATCATCTCCTCCACACACCCCTCCTCCTCTTTCTCATCTTTGTCAGTGTGTGTGTGTCTGCAGTCAGATCATCTTCCTTATGAAGTCATCCGGTAATGAGGCGAATCACATTAGATGAATGGATAGGCTGACTAATCGCATAAAGTCTGTTAATTGGATGCATATTGTCGTGGCTAACTGTTATAGCATCATAAAGTCGCGGGGCTGACGAGGGTGCCGCCGCTCCGAGGTCGCATAAGCAGCACTAACATGGGAGCAAATAGGCGTGACAAATAAGTGAGGGAGGAACCTACGGGCCTTATGTCATGCTCTCTCTCTCTCTCTCTCTCTCTCTTTCTCCCTCTTCCTCTGCGTCTCTCTTCTAACTCATCATCCCTCCAATAATCATTTTTAATTCCAGACTCGAAAGAGCGCTTCCTGCCTGCCACTTCTCCCCCCACCCCTGCCCACCTGGGGGAATTTTCATCAGCCCTTTCTGCTTAATTACCTCAAAGACGCTGTCAATCTCATCTAATTATAACTCAATTCTCAGCATTGTGTCTCAGAAGGGCGGGCTCTGAATTGAACCGTTACAATCCAGTTTACTTCCATGACCTCTGGAACTCCCTGGCATAATAAGAACAGATGGTACAGTGGTCCTCAAAGGGAAGTCCTACCCTAAATGTGCTCTTGTTGCGACCCTGAACGGCTCATTTAGTGTCAGTTAGCATGGCTAAATAGACATTGCTTAAGGAACCCTAACAATTCTAAAACCCCTTCTGTGACACCGCAATTAAAAGTATCTCCAGTCATCACACATTTGAAAGTCAGTGTTATTATCTTGACAGCACTGTTTTCTACTCTACTCCATAGTTAATCACAATTAAACACAAATTAACCACACAATTTTGATCTGTTTAAAATGTACATTAAAGGGAGATTTGTCAAGTATTTAATACTCTTATCAACATGGGAGTGGGCAAATATTCTTGCTTTATGCAAATGTATGTATATATTTATTATTGGAAATCAATTAACAACACAAAACAATGACGAATATTGTCAAGAAACTCTCACAGGTACTGCATTTAGCATAAAAAAAAATATGCTCAAATCAATCAATCAATCAATTACAACCTTAACAAACAATCAAAAGATAAGACTGGCATTATACCTTATGTTTTCTTATTGTCAACAAATCTCATAAAAAGACAGAAAACAACAATGTGTTTTATAATATCTCAATACTTTGCCATTGAATATTATATTCCATTTCTGATAATAGATTCCCCGAAATGCTAAACACTGTTCTTTTAATACACGCTTGTGAGTATTTAAAGCAGCGGGATAGTGTATGTGGGATTGACTCAAAATAAACTCCAGTGTGGCTCATTGATGTGTTTTTAATAGTGTTTGGACAACAGTGGAGCTCAAACAGAACAATGGAGTTATGAAGAGAAAAAAAGTGACGCCAGCATTTTCTTTTGATGCAAATACTTCATCAAAACAAAAAACTGAAGTAAAAACACAAATGTTGCAGAATGACTTTCTCAGGAAAAGCACAGAACTCGCTATTGTTCATCTGTGAATGTTTTGACAAGCAGACTTATCCGCATGCACTCAGAGCACTTGACCATTTTTAAGCATAAAATCAAGAAACCTCTGTGACCTCTTCTGTTTTCTTAGCTCAGGGAAACAAAACAGCCTTGGCGACTAATGTTTCACCCCGATCTCATGTTAAATTCATAGTTTATTTTATGAGAAGGGGTTTCATACATTATATAAATGGAGTGAAACAGAGGGCCGACCTTATGTGACTTAAACACGCAGTGGTTCGGATGGGAATTGAAGGTGGAGGTCAGTGTAATGGATGAGCAGACAGTTTTGCCTTCAGCTAAGAAATTATGTGTCTGCTGTCAGTAAGTTGTCCATTCACAGCATCTTTTTAAAAAGTATATCCTTTACAGAAACACTGCAGTACAGAAACTTAAAGTTGGATCTTATACTTCAAATCTATAACATCATTGTTATGGTAACTTAAAGCAGCAGTAGGTAGAAGTGGAGCAAATACGATTAAAAAAGTTATTTTTATAGAACGGTCACTATATCCTGACAGTAGTGCATTAGACAGGCAATCATGTGTCTCTGTGTCCTCCGGTGCTGCTAACGGCATCTGCAAGATTTCACAGACCGGAGGAAAACAACCAATCAGAGCCGAGCTGCAGCCTTGCCGTCTCTGAGCAGCTGTCAATCACTCACAAACTCCGACCAAATGGTCAAACTAGGCAGCGCTGATGAAATATGAATCAATATTCTGTTACTGTAATGCTTATTTCTCACATAGTGTTTTCAGAAACACATATTTGATCAGCGCTGCCTAGTTTGACCATTTAATCGGAGTTTGTGAGTGATTGACAGCTACCTCCATTGAATAAACAGCCAATAGGAGCGCTCTCTCTCTTAAATGACCTGTGATTGGTCAAAGTCTCCCGTCATGGGATAGATTTTTTAAGCCTAAAAACAGAGCCATGAGGAGGTGCAGAAGTCTAGTTTTCTCTCAGAACACTTGAATTACAATATGCTGAAAGGTTATTATGGACTTTTTGTTAAATGATGTCAAAAACATTCTGCCTACCACCACTTTAAAACAATACTAAGATAAAAATCTGTCATTTGGCCACCAAAAACTGGGTAATTCTAGCTTCTTCTTTTCAGTTTGTACATAAGTGCTTTCTTGTTCATCTTTTTCTTGTGTTTCTCGTTATCATCTATAAAAAGATAAGTCGTTTTTAACCTTGGAAACATTGCTCATTTTAAAACAGTGGGCCCATCGTTTCAACACCACCTCTATAACTCTTAAGCCTGTTCCCGCAAAGTATCTGCAGGAAGTCTGCCCTGTAACTGTTCGCCCTGCAGCTCGGAGGCAGTGACTAAGACCCATATTAAGAGCATGAGCACACAAACACACACACACACACGCAGTACTTCTTCTACTTATGGTATTACACCTCCGGATAGTAAATCTTGTAATAATCAGATAGCACCATTCCAAACGCTGCCATGATGCATCTGTTAATATAGACTGATGTAATTATCCACATGGTAACTACTATCACAGATTGTATCCGCAGGAAAGTACAACTGAATTGACGTGTTATCATACAAAACCCAGTCCTTCTAATAACTGCTGTAGTTACCAGCACCCCCGAGTTCCAAAATATATTAGATCAAATGCTTTTGAATAGCCTGATATTTGCTAAGATGATTTATCTTCCAGTCATATTACATTAAACCAATTGCATGATATCTTAACCAGCATGTTTTGTAGCAGTGGATGGAGGCTCCGAGGCAACTTAATTCTCTCCAGACAATCAAAACCAAGTCAATTGTGTTAGAATGATTCAAGTTAACTTGCATTATTCTCAACGTGTCTTTAAGCAATAATGATATTGCCATATGATACTACAGCTATTGTGCATATTTTCTTTTCTATTTTCCCAAAGCAACATTTTTGGTCACTGTATTATTGTGTCTAAGCTTGAAGCCAGTCAGGCCTGAGTGGACATCTCATACAGTATGACATCAGCTGAGTGACAGCTGAGAGCCAGCACTGCTAGAAGACTCGCTATCAACTTTAATGATGCGTTCCTAACTGGGATATTATACTGTGTCGGATACAAATGTTGATACAACAAATTTGCAGAGCATTGGCTGTCAACTGTTAGCGATTTGAGCCGTCTGTCCTTATACAACATTCAACATTCGGGAGGACTTATGGAGCTGTTCAGTTTGTATTCCACTTGAAAAGGAGCGTATCTAGCTGGTGTTGGCTGTCTTTCTTTGGGTCTGGATGTAATGATAAAAATGAGCATTTGCAGGTAGCCATGTAACCTTAGCACCCCGTACATTAATCGTTTTTACTTTATTACTGTATTGGTCATATGTAGGTTAACACAGGGTTAGCGGTGCAATTAAATGTAATGAGAAAAAGCAATGAGATAAATAGATCAATAAAAATATAGCACTATATAGGACTACAGAATTACTTTTCACATTGGCTGCACTGGTGCGCCTTTATCATTTAGGTGCACCAGCATATAATTTAACATTTTTCACCACACCTTTTGACGCCGCAATAATTCTTTTCTTAATTTAATCCTTTATTATCGTTTGCATACTGTTTTTTGCTACGACGTTAAACAGGTCATAATTCCCTCTCTATTATCTATTTGATATTGCTGTGAAAACATCTCCAACATTCAAGTTTACCATGGAATCATGATAACATTATAATTTACCTTCGCCCAATACTCATTTTTGCTATTAGAGCTTGAACACATCACAGTGTCAATCAATGGCACCTCCCGTTAACTAGCACTCATCCTACCGATTTCAACATGGATTTGTTGTTCACAACAAAGCATTCTCGAGCATTTTATTTTTATATATACTGTTTATAAACAACTTGTTTTGTTTTTATATTCAAAAAAACCCTACTTGGTTAGGTTTAGGAATGATTATGTTTTTTTGGTTTAGATAACTACGCTTGTTATGTAATTTTTTTAAACTCGGCATTAGTGAGTACATACATTATGTCACTAAAGTACAGTAAAATAAGTCAACGTTGACTTTTGGTTTCACACTGGACACGAACAGCGCTCTCCTGGGTGAAAGTCTTGTGTTTGTTTGACCCATCCATTGCCCCTGACTGCCCACCTCAAGAAGACTTTGTTGCTCTTTATACTACGTCACCTGACTTCCTCATTTGCTCCTGTCATAATTACTACGACCACTAGAGGTCAGCGTTGTCTTCTTGTCCATCAACCATACGAATAGATGATAACGGCCTTCTTAACCCACTAGTAGGTTTAGCACGCCCCTTCTAACCCATATCTATGAGGCTGATTACCGCTGATAACAGCCATTCAATCTGCCGATAACATCCAAAGCGGGTGTGTCTGTGTACTGGAAGTGTTGCTGGAGTTTCCCCCTCTTCAGCTGTCTCCTGATACAGACACTGATTTGTTGTCATCTGCAAACTGTATCTGTCATATGCTGAAGCTCTCCAGTTCTATCCTATATGTCAGTATTTCTAGATACAGCCACAGTGTTTCTTGTTCTGCTTTCCAGGCTTTATTTATGACTGGCTGACATCTCCAAAATACATTAAAAGTCCAATCAAATAACACAACAGATTACACTGATCTAGGATTAGTATTTGTTATTCTTTTGGAAGGATAACAGATGCCTCTCAGCAACGAGACAAGTTTTGATTAGCGTCAGCTTCTCTTTTGCTGAGTACCACGGAGACGCAGAACAACATGTGAGTGAGATGAATTTTGAGACGAATCAAAAGGCAGTAATGAAGAGAGCTCTGTTTGTATGCCTTTCTATTAAAAATCATTAGGAAAATACTGCCATATTTTCAGATTTCAAAAGAGTGTGGAGAAATCACACAGAGCAACACCTTGCAAAACATCGACCATTTGGTTTATTTACACACGCACCCCGTTGGGGGGGATTAATTTGTTAGAAACAGCATGATTCTCAGAGGGAGACGCAAACAAACACAAACAGACCTGATTAGCACATCATGATTAATGATTTTGACAGCTAATTTTGAAAGTCACATAGAAAGTGTCAGCGTGCGCGTGTCGACGGACGTGCTCACGCATGCATTGATCAAAAGTTTGCTGTGACTCGCAGCTGTAAGATGAAACGCACGTTTACATTTTTGTGAGTGATCATCTTAATTGAAACCTGCCAGGGGAGAGGCAGATGTCTTGAAGTCTTGATGAAGAGTGTGTGTCTGTGGTAGGGTGACCAGTCCCTAACAAACCACGGGTGGGACAAAGAGTATATTTGTGTGGGACAATGTGGGACAATGTGGGACAATGTGGGACACGTTACCAAGTCTGAGAGTTAGTCTAAAATTAATATACTGTAACGTCTGTCTTACTTTAAAGATAAACATTTTTATTCTGCCCCTTAGCTCGTAACATCTCTTTGCTTTGTCCTCTGGTAGAGACTCACATGTACTGTGTCACATTGTTGTTGTTTCACATCATCGTCGCTTCACATCGTTGTTGTTTCACATCATTGTCGCTTCACATCATTGTCGCTTCACATCGTAGTCATTTTGCATCGCTGTTGTTTCGCATCAGCATTTCACATTGTCGTCGCTTCACATCGTCATCGCTTTGCAGCGTCTTCGCATCGTCGTCGCTTCACATCGTTGTCGCTTCACATCGTTGTCGCTTCAGATCGTTGTCGCTTCACATCGTTGTCGCTTCACATCATTGTCGCTTCACATCGTCATAGCTTCACATCGTCATAGCTTCACATTGTAGTCGCCTCACATCAGCGTCTCACATTGTCGTCGCTTTGCCTCGTCGCTTTACGTCGTCGACGCTTCACGTTGTCGTCTCTTCACAGCGTCGTCGCTTCACACCGTCGTCACTTCACGTCATCGTAGCTTCAGGTCATCGCTTCAGGTCGTCAGTGCACACCTGGACACCTTAGTGTGTGTGTGTGTGTGTGTGTGTGTGTGTGTGTGTGTGTGTGTGTGTGTGTGTGTGTGTGTGTGTGTGTGTGTGTGTGCACATACAGTATACTGTGCAGATGGTTTGGAGAAATATATTATGATTAATACAATGACACATATAAGAGTGTTAG
>CAKAOI010046641.1:0-36873 GCA_916701655.1 Sebastiscus albofasciatus | reverse complement strand
CTCTTTGCTTTGTCCTCTGGTAGAGACTCACATGTACTGTGTCACATTGTTGTTGTTTCACATCATCGTCGCTTCACATCGTTGTTGTTTCACATCATCGTCGCTTCACATCGTTGTTGTTTCACATCGTTGTCGCTTCACATCGTAGTCATTTTGCATCGCTGTTGTTTCGCATCAGCATTTCACATTGTCGTCGCTTCACATCGTCATCGCTTTGCAGCGTCTTCGCATCGTCGTCGCTTCACATCGTTGTCGCTTCACATCGTTGTCGCTTCAGATCGTTGTCGCTTCACATCGTTGTCGCTTCACATCATTGTCGCTTCACATCGTTGTCGCTTCACATCGTAGTCATTTTGCATCGCTGTTGTTTCGCATCAGCATTTCACATTGTCGTCGCTTCACATCGTCATCGCTTTGCAGCGTCTTCGCATCGTCGTCGCTTCACATCGTTGTCGCTTCACATCGTTGTCGCTTCAGATCGTTGTCGCTTCACATCGTTGTCGCTTCACATCATTGTCGCTTCACATCGTTGTCGCTTCACATCGTAGTCATTTTGCATCGCTGTTGTTTCGCATCAGCATTTCACATTGTCGTCGCTTCACATCGTCATCGCTTTGCAGCGTCTTCGCATCGTCGTCGCTTCACATCGTTGTCGCTTCACATCGTTGTCGCTTCAGATCGTTGTCGCTTCACATCGTTGTCGCTTCACATCATTGTCGCTTCACATCGTTGTCGCTTCACATCGTAGTCATTTTGCATCGCTGTTGTTTCGCATCAGCATTTCACATTGTCGTCGCTTCACATCGTCATCGCTTTGCAGCGTCTTCGCATCGTCGTCGCTTCACATCGTTGTCGCTTCACATCGTTGTCGCTTCAGATCGTTGTTGCTTCACATCGTTGTCGCTTCACATCATTGTCGCTTCACATCGTCATAGCTTCACATTGTAGTCGCCTCACATCAGCGTCTCACATTGTCGTCGCTTTGCCTCGTCGCTTCACAGCGTCGTCGCTTCACACCGTCGTTGCTTCACGTCATCGTAGCTTCAGGTCGTCGCTTCAGGTCGTCACTTTGCGTCGTATTCTCCACCCCCCCACTCAGTTCTAAGTAGTTTCCCAGTCTTTATTGTAGCTGCATTTCCTTTTCTTTGTGGTAGTTTCCATCATATTCTGCCTAAATCTGCATAGTTTGTGACTTTGCGGTGATGTCCTCGTTGGGCGTAGCATAGCAAAGAAGAGGTTTCCGACACTCGACCCCACGTGTGTCTGACATTGAACATCACCGTGTGATGACAGCCTTCCCTGCTTTCGTCACAGCCACTGGATAAAAGCCAGATTATAGAAAAGCGTCTGTCCTGCACTGGTTTGACTTTTGAAAACTAGACACAATAAAAATCCGGGACATTGTCTCACTATGTGGGACGCAGCACACGGGATTAAAATGCTGTGCACACCTGGACACCTTAGTGTGTGTGTGTGTGTGTGTGTGTGTGTGTGTGTGTGTGTGTGTGTGTGTGTGTGTGCACATACAGTATACTGTGCAGATGGTTTGGAGAAATATATTATGATTAATACAATGACAC
Organism: Sebastiscus albofasciatus; assembly: GCA_916701655.1. Classification (NCBI taxonomy): domain Eukaryota; kingdom Metazoa; phylum Chordata; class Actinopteri; order Perciformes; family Sebastidae; genus Sebastiscus; species Sebastiscus albofasciatus. The sequence goes on along the minus strand of CAKAOI010046641.1, from coordinate 35,293 downwards.
ATATAAGAGTGTTAGACCAATTTAACTGCTTGAAATGTATGTTACAAACTGATTTTCAATTGCCTTAAGGATGATTAAAGTAATAATGATAATACCAGCAACAATAGTAACAATAGTCATAGAACTAACAGCAAACAACTACTAGCTGAACTTCTTCCTTGTTCAACTTTTCTCTCGCTTTGTCCAACTTGCCATTTTCTACCTTAACACAAGTGGAGAGCTGCCATGGGGAGAACAGAAAGGTGATCACTTTTCAAAGAAAGCTGCACCTGGTGATTCTGTGGCAGAGCAGAGCACTTTCAAAAGTTCAGAGAATGGTTTTAACTTTTCAGAAAAACTCAGAGTGACAGGAACAACTTTTTTTCTCAGCAGACTAATCATGATGAAAGAGACGTCGTGTTCCATGCTCCCTATTAGGATGGCTGGTTATAACTCCCAACAGCAAAGATAATTGACTAGCTGGAGGAGAAATGTGTGGTTGTTATAGTTTAATATCTGGAGATAACTTTGTTCGCCATGGTCAGTATTTGTGATAAATAATGTATTTGTCGCAAGCCGTGGTGTAAGTAATGGGATCAAACCCAGCGGAGGAACGGGAGAGCTTGAGCGGCCTGTTTTCATGGAAACGAGGCATGCATCACACAGTCCTTTTTCCACACAGAAATGATATGTGTACACATCCACATGCAGTGATAAAATAATACGCTCTGCTAGGCATACAATTTATGTTAGCTGCAACAGCAAGTGCCTTCAGTGCATACTGCACAACTTTATTTTACAGCATTAGTTAACAGTTACTTTTCAGATCAGGATACAAAATATATGTTGATTATGAAATATGATTAAACTACCCAACAGTGTATGAAATAGTTCCAACTAAATAACCAACTACAACATAGAATGTCCCCTTTAATCCATCAGTAATAATAATCCAATAATATAATGTATATTTTTTTCTAAATTTTGATTATTACTTATGATTCTTTAAGTACATTTTGCTAATACCACTTGTGTACTTTCACCATAGTACAATTTCCATAGCAGGATGTATACATTTCCACATTTGATTCCCATTGTAAAAAGACAGTGGTTGTGCAATAGGACCTATAGGTGGGAAAATCTATTTTTTTGTTAATTGATTTCAAGTTTTCAACTTCTTAATTATCATATACACAACAATTACAAAGAAGCAGTCGTTGGTGATCTCAGGCTCCCTCTAACAATGCTCAATAAATACGTATAAAAAGAAGAAAAATCACGTAAGTAAAAGCAAAGTGAGAATCTATGACATAAAAACATAAAATAGTGCAAGTTAAAATATCGGTCTAAATTATAAACATATGTAAATTAAAGTGGCAGAATTCACTCACTTTCGCCATTTTGTAGTGCTGTCCGACTGTATAGTGAGAATTATTATTCCCTATATAGCGGACTCTAAGCATCCCGTCATGCATTGTGAAAAATAATGGAAACAGTGATCACTAACCAAGCACTATATACCATCATGCATTGCTCTGAAGGTAAAATGGATCACAACACAAATGGCCTCAAAGTATTTATTAATTTGGGAAAACACGGCAGCACATACCGCATTACTCCTTCCGTTTTTTACCTTTCACAATAAAAGCCCTAGACGTACAGTATATGCAGTGTCACTGCTTACGAGGAGGAGCTTAAATTCACTCGTTTGCTGAGAGGTAAGTCAACAAAGTAGCTTATGATATGTATTTATCACAAAAATTAGTTTTGGTATTCATTATGGATGATCCACTAGCCGACGTTGATCTGACACATTTTAATTGCCAGCAATGACGTAATTAACGGTGCAGATTTACCCGACTAGTGTCCGAAAGTGTTTTTTCATGTGGTGGATGCTGTATAGTCCTCTACCTAGAACTCTCTAGATAGTGAGTAGGGAGTTGTGAATGAGTAAATGATTTAGGACACAGTTGCAACAATAAGCTTGTAATGAGGCCAATATGAGCTCTCAACAACATAGAATATAAATGCAAAATGATTCCAAAGCGAGATTATACTCCACTGCGTCGGCATTGTGTTGAAACGGGTTAACGGAAAAACCACAAAGAAACATTTCTCAATGACAAATGGAGTGGATAAACAAACACAACAGATAATTGATACTGCAGAAGCTGTTATATGAAGAAGTAATATACTGTACCATCTACTAGCGCACAGTGTGTGTCTGGGTGGCTCAGGAGAATAAGCCTCATTGTGTTGCGGTGTCGCCACAGATAAGAACACGGCTCACAGTTCATATTGCATGCTGCACTGTCTTTCATTTTATATTTTTTTTGTGTTGCTTGCTGTGTATAAAACTAATGCCAGCTGATAAAAAACAAACAAAGAATTCTCGTCGTATTGATATAAATAAATAAGTGCACTGAGCAGACACACTCTCTCTGTTTCAACCCCTGCAGAGCCACATTACAGACTCCTTCAGCAGCTGTGCAGTGGTCTCTGTACTGTAGGTATTAAATATTGATAATGGTGATATGTGCATGAATACAGTATGCTTATCGCCACGAGGGATGCTTGAAGATTTTTGGAAGCAGGAGATATGAATCTGGGCTAATAAGCAGTGCGATTGTTTTATTAATTTATTTACTTTATAAACAAATGTTCTACATAGTAACATGCCAGCAGCCCTATAGTTTCTTATAATAGAACTTATGGCTTAATGGTCACGTTATTCTGTCAGTGCACGATAGTAAGATTGCCTACTCTTTTTTAAAGACTCATTAAATGACTCAAGTTAAAAGCTTTGTTCTTCTCCTTACCATTTCAATCTGCAGGAGGGATGTAGATAAGAGGGAGGGGAAAGGTTAATTAAGATATACTGTATATATATATATATACGTTCATCCATGATGCACCAAGAGGTGGACTGAGAAAAATTAAAAGGAACTCATTGTTAGGAAGCTCATTGCAACATTTTCTTTATAAGCTCAGTGTAGACTACATGTAACAGAATCATTAAGGTAAAACTTTTACCAGTTATTGTTAATAATCGTGACTTACCACATTTAATATAATATATAATGGTGGTGAGAATTTCCGCTCTTTGCTCACGTTGAGTTCTGCACTCAACTCAGATTTCACCCCGCTCCATTGTATTTTAATTAGGGCTGTACCGATTTTTTTTTTTTACATTTGAAGCATCCATTAAGGTTTTTGAATAAAGTGTCATATGTCTGCCGTTATATTTTATGACATTACCCTAAAGAAAAATTAAAATCCCTCGAAAAAAAATCCTCAAATTGAATACAGTGATTCATCAGATTTAATGAGTTACTCTTTTTTTATTGTATCAACTCTCTTTAAAGGACCATTGTGTAAAAATTAGGGAAATCCTATTGGCAGAAATGGCAATATAGCATTATTAAATTATGCTTGTTTTTAGTGTCAATTTTTAGTGTAATCATCAAAAAATATGAATTATTGTGTTTTTGTTACCTTAGAATGAGCCGTTTATATCTACATAGGGAGCAGGTCCCCTCTTCACAGAGTTTGCCATGTTGCTCCGCCATGTTTCTACAGTAACCCAGAACGGACAAACCAAACACCGTTAACTTTTCCTGCATGGGCCAGAGTCAATAATGTTACTCGTTGCCGTCGCTGCCACTCTCTCTCTCTCTCTCTGGCTCTGCTCCAAATGACCTACGCTACAATAACTTGTAACCATTAATTTGGCGGACACCTTTGTCCAAAGCGACCAATAAGTGCATCATTCAAACTCGGTAGGAACTAGAGGTGGACACTATGCTTTTATTTGGGGTTTATGGGGAGAAGAATACTTGTGCTAGTTCTACTTCACAAGCATCTTACCTCAAAAGAGTAAAAACTGCTGTGCGATATATGGGTGTCTGAAAAGCATTCAAAGTAGAATACTAGAAAACTTCTTTCCACAACTGCTTACTTTTTTTTTTTTCTTTTGCAGTGGTGCCATTGTCCATCTTAAAGCCCCCTACTGCTGTGTCCAGGCTTATACAGACGTTCTGCAGTCACCTGTACTCCATACCCGTCCTTTCACTTCCTTTGATATTACAGTCACTGACCGCTTTGTAGCAGACATTTTAAATCTCCTCTTTGTAACTACTTCAAACAGGCAGGAGTGCACACCACACAGCACTGTCATGTCTGTTGATTTTCGGGGCATTGTATGCTAAGTAAGTATTCTCAGGTTGAGTCAAGTATGATGGGATTCAGCGACTCAGTGGGATACCAAGTGTGTGTGTGTGTGTGTGTGTGTGTGTGTGTGTGTGTGCGTGTGTGTGTGTGCGTGCTTGTCATTCTCTCTTTCTTTTATGTTTCTTTGATGTTTGAATGAAAACGGGTCCCAGCCTTGAGCTTCCCGGTCCCAGTGCTGCATTCATGTTCACTTCCTCAGCGTGGTGACATTTATTCTAGGGAGGTGTTTTTTCCCCCCGTAGGTTTCGAAGGAAGTAGGTTCGCCTCGTTTGTACTCGTGTTTGTTTTGTTTGTTTGAAAGTGGGAAGATAAGGAACGAGTGGGCCATTTGGCGGATGTCAGGGCTTTAATTGTGATTGTGTCTTTGTTTGACTGTCCTCCTCTTTCTTTTAACACCGCAGCTCCAACATCCCCTTTTAAAGACACGGGCCCAATTACTGTAGCTTTGACGGAAGTTATGAAGAAATCGCCCTTATTAAATCATGAACACAAAGTTGAGGCAAATAAAAGTGAAGTTATTGTTGTCATGTTTGCGGGAGACTGTTTTCTCCAGAAAAAAACAACAGTGTTGGTCATTTGTTCAAAAGCTTAAAACAATCTATTTTACATTTTCCTTCAAGACTACATTATTTGGTCATGTAAATAGTGGCTGTCTCTTTTCAGATTGCGGCAGCTTGGTCAGTGTCCCTACGCTTCAAACTATGACGCTCTAGGTACACCTCTAGTCAGTTTTCCACCCGTTCATTTCTGCTCGTTACATGCATACACTATCATTTCAAAATACATTTTCACAGGAAACAACTTGGTTAGGTTTAGGCAACAAAGCTACTTGGTAAGGCTTAGGAAAAGATCGTGGGTTGGGTTAAAACAAGTATGTTTGTTATGTAGTGAAGTAGGCTACGTTACGTACGCAACATATTAAAATGACGTAGCGTTAAGTAACCTACGAAGCGTAGTTAAATAGGCTACATTATGTAAGCGACGCAGTAACATTACATAACTTAAAATAAGTCTACGTTGACTTTTTGGTTTCACACGGGACAAGGACACCGGTCTCCTGGGAGAAAATCCTGTGTTTTTGGACCCAACCATCCACCCTGATCTCCTCCCTACGCGGACCTACGCTCTTTATACTACATAACCTGGCTTCATCCTTTACTCTCATCATAAAGACAGCCATGTATAGCGTCATAGTTTGACCTGCTGACCAAAATGCTGCATTTGACTAGTTGGGAGTGAAAATGGGCTTTTTCAGAAACAAATATGGTGGTATTGTGTGGTCTCAGGGGGAAAAGACGTCATGTTGAGTAGCTAATTGGTGGTATTGTGTGTTTTTCTTTAATGACTTTTATCACTCCTAACGCCATCCAACAAGCACTGCTCCTCCCGTATAATCAACACCGTGAAGACACCAGATGTCATGTATCTGTCAGCGGGCAGATAACGGGCATGTTCAAATCACACTCACTCACACACACAAACATAGAAATTTACATGGAGCTGTAATCTAGGCAGTGAATATACAAGGATAGCAACCTGCTGGGAACATACATCATTTATTAGCAGGAAATTAATCACAGCCTCAATGGAGCTCATTAAGATGGCCGATGAAGATCTGCCCAGATAGATAGATAGATAGATAAGACCGGCAATACAGTTCGTCATCCTGAGTAGGCTCTCATGACCACATCCCCTTCTGGGGGAAAACAATCCCTTAGTCCCTCATAGATGGTGACAGCGTAAACAGAAGAAGTTGAAACATGTCTCCTAACTTCTACTTTAAACAAACTGGTAAAGAGTTGCTGTGTAATTGGTTGCACCAACAATAAATCCCAAAACACTGATCTCCGATTTGTTCCCCCACCATGTCCTAAAACGGATATAATAGAGGGACTTTATGGCTCCAAGCTATAGACCAGACCAGCAAGGTGTCATCTCCGAGACTACGCTCCCTTTTGGGGGAAAGAAACTCGCCGTCACAGCAGAGAAAATGCCAAAAAGCTGTTGTGTAGCAGGTTAACCGAGACTTTCACACCAAGATCTGAGGTCGTCTCCAACTAAATCTCAGCCTAACAGTTGGTTATTAACAGATAACACTCAGCCTAACGTGATTCAATAACATATGTAGAAATGTCTGGATGTGAAATGTCCAGTCACTGTGTTGGACGGGGAAGACTGAAGGGACATGACTGCGGTCAACCTTCATTTATTAAGGTATCGTGAACCCTCAGGTTCAGGCAAGGTCGCAAAATATGTATTCGACATGTGTATAAAACAAACGTTTGTATAAGAGATGAATGCATACGAACTTGGCAAAATTACAATCCAAACATACGCCAAATTATATTGAAGTCTATGAGATCTACGATTTTCGTTCCTCCAAAAGGGGGCGCGGCCTTGACTTTCTGCGATGTACCCGTATGTGCTGTTCTGATGTATAGATGTCACATTTGATTTAGAAAGTGAACAACAGCTCTTGGCTATTGAGTTTTTCCATCCTGGTGTTTTTATCATTTGTGTATAACATCACACGGGGCTGTGTACAAGTGAGAGATATGAAGCGCTCTCATTGTTAATGTCTTCCCACACGTTTTTCATGTTTTCAGAGAGGCATGTCAGGCAGTGCACAGAACGAGTCGTGTTGCGTTACTCTCCGCTCTAAGTCCTGGCACCGTCTCCTCCTCGCTCCGTAATCCAACATGAGGGAACTGTCAGGAAATGGCTGCCTTTTGTCTCTAAACTTTCCTGGCTTTCTCCCTTTTTTTAATGTGGAATCAGAGGAAACGTGTTGAATTTGGTTAGACTTGTCTTTTTTTAAATTGCTGCCTGACAGCAGGTAATGGGCCATGTGTGACCCTGGAGAATCTGCAGGGAGCCTTCTTTTCAGTTCATAACAAAAACGTCACCTTTTCAGTTTTTCATGTCAAATATCTGTTATCACATTTTATGACTCTTGAGCGTGCGAGGCGTGAATGCACATGTAATTACGAGCCAGCGGGAGACAGGCCAACATGCTCTCTCGTACTGCAGCGCAACCTCAGCTCGCACAGTGTCAGCTGGATTCCAACAGAGTAGAGACTGTGAAGCCCTCCTGGCTGGGTTCTTTTCCTAGTCATCTAAGGATAAAATGATTTTTAAAAGAAACATTCATAGCAGCTACTGTAAGCACTAAAGTTATTTTCTTTCAACCATCTACACCTGGAAGCAGCAAAAGCCTCGCAGTAGCCCAGCAGGGAGTCCAGCTCATCTAGCAGTCCACCCTTCCCTCCTTCCACTCCTCCACCGACGGCACTGTAAATTGAGGGACGCTGTAATCAGCGGTGTGACTCAGTCGGTAAGTGACGGCATCGATCGTCTGGGATTGAAGAGTCAGTCTTAATACCGGCTGGTTCCAGGAGTGGAGTAGTGTTGAGACGCGGGTCGCCGAAGAGGCAAGAGGGGGTTTTTATAACAAGGATGGATGGACAAGGCGGATGGAGGGAAAACTGGTCTCCGCTCTCATTTGGAAACGACCGCTTGAATCAAAAGACGCCACGGTTTAGAGACTTGTGATTTAACTGTTCAATCCCTAGCCGAGGCGAGAATTAAGGTTTGAAAAGTGTTGTACTTTTACAATGGAATTGCGTTCAAAGGTTTCCCAAGTGCGGCGCCCTTGAGGGAGCCGAGTAGTTTTCCAATTCTGGGGTTATACAAAATACAACCAAAACAGAAAAAAAAAAAAATCAAATGTAGTGCCTTGCCTCTGAGACAAAGTAAGATTAAGTATGAGGCTTCTGAGAAACTAGCTTAAAGGGTAACTTCGGTATTTTCACCTGGACCCTATATTCCAATGTTTTTGTGTCTAAGTGACTAATGGGGACAACAATTTTTTAAATTGGTCCAGTATTGAAGGAGAACGCTGCAGACGCTAAACAAGCTGTAGTGTAATTGCCCAGGCAATTGTACACCTTCAGTTTTCATCCACTGAAAGAGCTTGTTTTTGCCACTGACAGGCTCAGATTGTTGTTATACGTGTCTGACAACATTATAGAAAGGACCCTACAGACAAATAAAACAATTGTTTTCACCTTTACAGGCTGTTAGTTATTGTGTCGCGTGACTTGTTGACGGGAGACAACAGTGGAAACGTGAGTGAGAGAGGAGAGAGGAGTGCCACTGGACACCGGTGTTGTCAGAGTGTGTTGTGTTGGAGTACAGGAAGCGTAGCTCAGTGTTATCTAAAAGATTTTTTATTCAAAGTTTCGCGGAGCAGCGCAACGCGGCAAGCTGACACGTTCTTCTGTCTGTCTGTCTCCATCTCCCCCGTTTCAGTGCTGCTGCCACACTACTGTACACACACACATACACACACACACATCTTTACACACAACAAACATCGATATCCATCTGAGAATAACTAATAATAATTCATGTTGAATATGAATATTGTTGTGGGATTATTCTTTATTTCATGTGCTGTTTTAGGATGTATATATTATTACACGGCTGTGTTGAATGCTCGATTCTGATTGGTCTGTAATTTCTGTATAGCGGACCGTTGCTATGGGCGTTGTTCTGATGTTGGACTCTGGCGGACCGTTTTATTTTAAAATATTAATTTCTTCAGTTAATAGCCGTGTAATAAGCGGGATAATGTACAGCTAAGCGGGTCATTGTTGTGAAAGAATCCCCTTCGGGGCGATGAGAGACCCCTCCGCTTCCTGTCGAGGATCCTTTCACAACAATGACCGGCTCATTGTACATTATCCCTTACTTATTACATACTTATATATAAAAAAAAGAACAACAAAGCATTCGAATAGTGATTTGGAGGCCGATTACCATGGCAACAGTCGAAGCTTCAAAGCGTTCGGTCAGCCCTACATTGTAGTCGTTTAGCGACTGCCGTCTGCAGCGTTCTCCCTCAATACTGGACCAATATCAAAACATGTTGTCCCTATTAGTCACTTAGACACAAAGACATTGGACAATAGGATTGAAAAATACTAAAGTGACTCCCTAATAACTCAAATGTACATAACAATGAAGACATAAACACAGAAAGAACTCTGTGTCTGTTTTCAGATGCCCCACAACAGCAGCTAAAGTAGCTGCTGTGCATTAGATTAAAAATGAACCGAGAAAGCAAGCCCTAGCAGTTATTCTTTAATCATTGTAAATAAATGCTTCCGTCTATGGTCATTCAATTAGGTTTATTGGATTACACTGTATTTATTGAGCAGCAATGGAAGCCAGAATGGCATTAGCACCACATGTTGTAACGTAATATCCCATCTACAGTGGTATTTAACCATCAGGACGGATTAAGTGACATATGCAGTATGGCTAAAAGTGTACAAATATCACATTGCAGGACATATAAAGATGCTCTTCTGTGAATGCGTGGAACCTTGCTGCAGGGATTTGCTCCCATTCAGCCACAAGAGCATGAATGAGATCCAATACTGACGTTGGGTGATGAGACCCGGTTCAGTTCAGACCAGTCAGGCGATGTGATGTATTTAACAACTCCATACCTGTTTGTAAACAGGTAACAGAATGTTTGGGTGCGTATGTGTCAATGTGTTTCCATATTCATATCTGTCTCAGGGGGTGGTGTCTGCCAAGCAGCCATTTCACACTCCAAAAGTCTCCTGGGGGGGGCGGGGACACACCCTCCCACACACGTTCTGTGCATAGACACAAATAAAAACCTGAGATTTTATCCTAAATGCCATGACAATGTGGGATTTTGTTGTGTGAACGACGTGTCAGTCACACCATAAGATGAGATATTGTTTCTTTTTCTTATTTTGTATTCAGCAAAAAGAAAAAAATAACCCTTCCATCACCTTTAAAAATCACTAAATGCTATGATAATTTATACCAATAAATAGATTTTACATCTGTTCTGTTCTTATTCTGCCCTCTTTGGCTGCTCCTTTATAACTAATATCCTCAGCTGCATGCTGATGCAAACTTACACATACCTATATTTTGATCTGTGACTGGCTAAGAAATCCCCCCCCAAAAAAGTCCACAGCCAATTTCCTACCTAGAAATCAAACTTCTTCAGAGGATTATGCGAGTATACCCAAAACTCCCAACAGTCAAATAAAATCGGCACGACTTCTTTGAGAGATGCCTTCTCCAGCTTCAGATCTGAGGCGAAAAAATTCAACCTGAAAATAGATGCCTGTCGTGCACAGCGGGCGTGCTTTAATGTAAGTTGACTAATTTGTTTGTTTCTCCCGGCAAGGTGGGGAAAGAGTTCAGGCGCCGCCGCGAAGCCTTTCATGGCTGAATGCCTAAATTAGAAGAGATCCATTTTATTTATAGAGCTCCGTTTAGTGTAACTGTTAGATGGGCTCGGTTTGATTGGGTTTAATTAGAATGCAGACGTTTGTTTCAGAGGAGTTGAGGGTGGAAGGGTTGGTGGGATGAGAGCTGCTTCCTCAGGTTGTACAATGAAGTTGTAATTTGGGGCGACAGCTGGGAGGTATTTGTGTCACTGTGTTGTGCACCGCTATATTTCCTCTCCCCAGCGCTGCTCGTGAGCCATATTCACGTTTAGTAACAAGAAGTGAGTCTTTCGCTTGTCTGTGTTAAGACTTTTATCAAGGTCGGTGTCGTAAAAGTCCATTTCCAGATTGTATATAAAATCATTCTCTCTGACAGCAGACATTGCCGGCGGCTAAAGATAAATCCAAGTGGAGAAGAAAGCGTCAGCGCCCTCAGCTGAGCGCAGGCAACCTTATTAAACAAGCTGAGGCCTACCAAAGTCAATTTATCCAAATTAGTTCAGCGTTCTGTCGAGCTGCAGTAAAAAATAGGTTCAGTTTGGTTTAAAACTCCCTGCATTCATTAATCTTACCATTTAAGATATGGTTTTATTCTCCCTTATTTTTCACGTGCAAATTGGTATCAGTATAGCTTTTCAAGTTTTAACTTACAAACAGCGCTGTCAATCGATTAAAATATTTAAAAGCGATTAATTTCATGATTTTCCATAGTTAATCATGATCAAAATGTACCTTAAAGGGAGATTTGTCAAGTATTTGATAGTCTTGTCAATATGGGAGTGGGCAAATATGCTTGCTTTATGCAAATATATGTATATATTTATTAATGGAAATCAATTAACAACACAAAACAATGACAAAGAAACCCTCACAGCATTTAGCATAACATGGCAAACTGCAGCCCAACAGGCAACAACAGCTGTCAGTGTGTCAGTGTGCTGATTTGACTATGATTTGCCCCAAACTGCCTGTGATTATCATGAAGTGGGCATGTCTGTAAAGGGGAGACTCGTGGGTACCCATAGAACCCATTCTGAGGTCAAAGGAACCCCTTTGAAAATGGCCATGCCAGTTTTTCCTCGCCAAAATTTAGCGCAAGATTGGAGCGTTATTTAGCCTCCTTTATGACATGCTAGTATGACATGATTGGCACCGATGGATTCCTTCGGTTTTCTGGTCTAAGAAGGTACAAGTATCTTCATTCTAGCCTTAAAACTAGCTACAACCTCAAAATTGCAAGTTGCGTTAATGCGTTAAAGAAATTAGTGGCATTAAAACAAATTTAAACAAACGCGTTATCACATTAACTCTGACAGCCCTAATATATATATATATTGTGTTATCAAGTAAAACTCATCTGGAAGAAAACATGAATGCTTCTAGTTATTTAGAACATTAACACACCACCTGCTCCTTTCTCTTGGGTCTTAACTACCTCGCCAAGGCCACAGGCCTTGGAAGGAGCTATTGCTTTCACCGCCGTTGGTTTGTTTGTTTGTTTGTTTGTTTGTTTGTTTGTTGTCCATATGTTAGCAGGATTACTTCAAACGTCTGCAATGGATTTTAATTACATTTTTTGGAGGGGTGGGGTGTGGCACCATGAACAATCCATTAGATTTTGGTGGCAATCCGGATCATGATCCAGATTCAGGAATTTATTTTTTAAGAATTCCGATCAGCCTGAGCATTAAGACCACAAGGTATAACACATGTGCAGTGTAACTGATGAAGCGTTGATGACGCGTTGAGAGATATGTGTGTGGTTGAGTGGCGAGACATCGAGGCGCGGCGGGAGCTTCTGGCCGTCGGCGGTGAGAAAGAAAAAAACGGTAGATGACGGGATGAGAGACAACGTAGTGTAACGTTATACTGACATAACAAGGCTGCTGAATGAGAGAGGCATCCGCCGATACGTTACACAGAAACACACCGTGTCAATAACAAGCCGACCACCTTGTGGTACCGCCAACTTTGAGCTGTGATCTGTTTTTAAAGTCACGCACCTTAGCGTAGGTCTGCGCTCTCCGAGTGCCATTCTAGTTTGCATTGTATTTACAGCCTTAAATTATATTATAACATTTACCAGATTAGTACTACAATGTTAGAGAATACCACATTTAAGCCTAATTGTAACTCTGTGCCATATATTTACAGTAGGTAGAGCATATAAGGAGCATTTTTTGGCAGTTACGTGCTATAGGCCTGTAGCGCAGTATGTTAGTCAGCAGCTGAGTTGCTTACAATTACACAAGAGATGACAGTGGCCTGATAGTTTGGTTAGATCTGTGTCATCCCCATTAATGCACCATGGGACTGTACACAATCTGTACATGTTATCTGTCTTTCTCCATCATCCTCTTTATCGTTGATTATGTCAACTTCTCTCTGTCACACACTCTCTCTCTCTCTCTTTCTCTCTCTCTCTCTCTCTCTCTGTACTGTAATGGAAGAAGTGATTAGCACACTTAAACGGCATGAGAGACACCCACAGCCTTCGGGTGAATTGTTCCGCCATAATTTCTTTGTTAATTGCCTCTCTGGGGAGGCATGGGAGTAAAGGAAGCCCCGGGGTAACTAAGTCTGCCACACTTACACACTGGCCTGCTTTTGGGAGACACTCACTTCCCCTCCCTCCTTCCCGTCCTCCCTCTCTGCCCATTAACTTGTGGCTTCCTCCTCATTTCTTTTTCCCGGTATGGAAGTGATATGGAAACCTGCCCATGATTCCCATTTTCACCTTTCCTCCCACCCATGCATAACCTCTGCTTCACACTTTCAATTCCGACCTCCCTTTCTTTCAAATACTCCCTTCTCTCATTTCTACTCTATGGTGATTTTTCACCGTCTGCCATCTCCCCCCTCACTCCCACCTTCCTCCCTACTTTGTTATTCCAGCGGTCTTTGCCCAACTGTAGTTCTTCATCCCACCTTGACAGCAAAATGTACATTAAAGCACAGCCAACACATCCTCACGTCGCTGATTTATGGCAGCGGACAGATAAAGTATCTTTAGGCACGCGGAGCGGCCGTCATGAAGGGAGTGAAACGCCGCGAGCTGGCAGGCTTCATTTCTGTCTTTGCCCCGCGATGTATTATGCACCTTGTTGCCCGGACTGAGGGGAAATGAAAGTTTGAAGCATAAAGGGCACTTCCTTCATCTGATCTTACTTTGATGTGTCTCCTCCAACACTTTGAGGTTCTCTTTTAGGTGCAATGCTCTAGCATGTTAATCAATAGCACTAAGTTCACAAATGTGTAATAATTTATCTTGACTTACAAATGTGTCTTTGAACCATATGCATGATTGGGATTTTAAGACATGGGTGATTCTTTCTTAAAGTTTCGGCGGCCAAACATACGAGAACAGAAGTGGAATGGGAGGGGAAAAGGCCTTAAGATAGGGTCTATCTTACACCCGACGCAAAGCGGCGCACAGCACAACCGTCATTGGCCGTTAATTCAATACTTTCACAATACTTGGGTGCCAATTTGATATGTATTGTGATTTTTCAGTATTGCAATTCTACAAGTATTGTGATTTGATATTACAATTTATTGTATTATATTTTGTGAACTTTTTCAAAACTAGACCATGGGAAAAAGTTGAATCATATACTTCTAGGGACTTTTACTTTGGAAAATATCTAAATTGATACAGTGAAAATGTTTGATTTCCAGCATGTATGTAGCCAGAGATGTCCTGAAGTCAAATATATCAGGATCATTATTTATTTAATTTTTTCCAGCAACCCAAAAATCAAAGAATAAAGACATTTCCCTCACAATTTAATGGTATTTGTTTGTTTTATACTTCTGGTGAATATAATCCAATCAATCTTATTTCCATATATGTATTTTATATCCTTTATTAACACCTAATTTAAAAAAATGGATGTAGTCACAAGTGTATACTTCCGCCAACTTTGCCACGTCTGTTGTTAGCTGTCCCCATCACCGCCGCTCTCTTTATACATAATATAATCATAATGCACTTACTCACAAACCTTTTTTTTCTTTGTTTAGTTTGGAGGACTTTGATCTAGAGTTCATTGGTGCATAATAGATTTAACTGTTCATGCGGACAAGTCAAAATAAAACGGCTCCAAAGTCAAATCATTCCCTTCATGAACTCTCCTGCTCTACAGTGACAGAACTAAGTGGATGAGCTGACCTCCTGGAAGACATGCAGGTGTCAGAAGACACTTTCGAGCTGCTAATACTGTTTGGACAGACCAGTGGGTGGGAATCAGGATAGGAGGCTATTAGGATGTCTCCCCTATTTAATGGAAGACCTTCTGACATTTAGAGTCTCCCTATCAGTTTTGACTGAACTGAAATGCTTTATTTTTCTAATGGCTGTACTTTAAATGTACTGAGGCAAATGACACATTTGGACAACTGTGTCTGACCATTCAGTCCAATTCTAAAGCTTAAAATCCCCAAAGTTCCATAATTTACTCCCTCGCAACGTACTCCACGTCCACCGATCGACACAGCAGGATGTCGGGGGGGAAATTGGATCTTTGAGGTCTTGAGCTTTTCATCAAACAGTCTCCATTTTTAATCCACTAATCATTACAGAAGGTAGAGAATGGAGTATAAATAGGAAATTGTAGAGCTGCCAAATGACCTTCCCTATAGAAACACTGTCGGTGTGCCTCTGTGTAAGGCAATTACCCTCCAATGGCTCACTCTGCAATGGCAGGAGATGGGGGCTGTAATGGTGAGCTCCCACCTGTGAATACGTGAGAATAGGGGGCTCGGTAAAAACTTCCCCGGGCGGATGAAAGGTTAAATTGGAACGCGAGTATCCTGTCCTCTAAAAAATCTGCTCAGCATTTGAGTACACGAGTGGGTGGCATGGGGATTCTTTTTGACACCGTTAGGCGTTAGTCAATTTTCACACTTCTAAAGGTCTAGAACAAAAAAAGCTGGAACCGTGGGGTTGAAGGAGAGCGGCTCGCCCCCGCTGATGGAAATAGCCGTGGATAAGTTGTCATAACTGTTAGATCTGGCATTTACCAAAAAGAGGCATGTATGATAAACGACAGGGTTGCTGTGGTGATAACCTCTCGTCTTCTCTTCTATACGAAAGTAAATTGTAACACGTTTAAATCAGGGACCTTTTTTATCAGGCAGTTATGTACGCAGCAAATAGGTGACCTTTGATGAGGGTAACTGTTGTTTAGTTAGATGGCGGTGACCTTTACTGGTTACGGAGGGAGAGATCTCGTATGTGTGGGAGCTGAGGGAGTTTAGTGTTTAATACTGAGATTTGATTTTATAAACCCTTTGATGACCCTGATGAAGGCTGCAAGCTGAAACGCGTTGGTCTACAGTTATTCTATATACTACTACTAAGTATTGCTGGAGTTTTGACCTCTTCTCCGTGCACACACACCCAAAGCAAAACCATCTGCATATACAGTATGTGATTCAATATATGCAGTAACACTTACAGTGTAATGTACTATAAATATAGCATCTGGCCAAAAGTACACAGCACTAACAATGACTGTGTAATTTACCAGCATACAGCATGCATTTACAACACGTTCTCATCCCAACTCGTCACATACCGCCCCTTGGCGTCACTTTAAGTTTAGCAAACAAAGCACGATAGTTTGGTTTGGGAAAGAACTACATGGTTGGGCTTAAAACTACAAAATGAAACTGAAGGTTGTGAACACAGGACACGAACAAACAGCTGATTGTAACGTGAAAGTGAAACTCAATGCACGGCAGTCTCCTGGTTGAAAGGCTTATATTCTTTTGGCCCATCCACCTCCCCATCTTTTCGCTCTTTAAACTGTGTCACCACACTCCCGGTGCACCTTCTCGGAGTGTTACTCTTGCCGAGTTTACATTGTAGTTAATGGAAAGCCGGTGCATCTCATACCGGCGCTATAGAGTGCCTTGTGCAGCGGTAACACATGCCGACGACCGTGACAAAGCGTCAGTATTTCACACCCTGGGAATGAGAACGGGCTTGCATATCCCTAAATCCACAATACATGACTAGACTGAATACATAATATCATAAGTATTATTAAAACCTGTAGTTCTGCAGGTTGTTCTCATTTACTTTTTGTACTTATACCTACGGCAACTAATCAGTTACTATCATCAAACTAAGATAGCTACATATGAGAAGTCCTTTTGTTTTCCCATTTTGCTTAAAAAATTCTCCAAATTGAATGACAAAATGTGTTGTTTGTCCATACCCTCTGGAGCGACACATACCACACATCACACATCACACATTTCTGGATTGGACCATCTGGCTAAACTGTTGGTTTTCTTACAACATCATTGCCTGAGTGTTCGTGATCGTTTACCCGTCTGACTTTTTGTAGCGAAATTGCTGAGTTCCATCATCCATCATTCTGGTGAAGATTATCATTAGAATATAATTATAACCAAAAGAAGTGACGGCCAAAACGACTGAAATAAGACCCAGGTTGTACTGAACTGGAATCCTCCTTAAAGCAGATTGTAAAGAAGACATTTCAACCCTCTCTCTGAGGGATCTGGGGAAACAACTGGTGTCCCTCTCCTGTCTGGACTCCCCCTGTAAGAGCCTGTGCCATTCTCTCCAACCTACTGCAGCTCTCTGTCTGACTGCACTTTGGCGGTTGGTGCCCTCCCTGCATGACCCAAATAACAAGGCTTTTATCACCCGCCTGGTTAACCTTTGAGGCTGATGATCTGTTATACACCCAGAGGCTTATCTCTCAGCCCCAGAGGTACTGTCTGTCCCAGACTACCACTGAGATGTCATTACTGTGGGCACAAACTATAACGCACGCCCTTAGCGTAATCATTCAGGGGCTCGACTTGAATCGACACCTCGCTGCGGGTTTATTTAATAACCGGTTTGCTATTTTCAAATATGACACCCACAGCAAGCATCAAAACAGTCTATATCTCTATATTTAGTCTCATAGTCTGCATATGAAGTGAACTTGTCTGCTTATTCTACATGTTTCAGGGTGTTTCAAAACAAAATAATTAGCAGACCTTCAATCACAGAAAGGGACACTCATCCTTAAAGTAATACGGTGGTGTGAGGTTGCAATTTAAAGTTATATAATCTATGTTTAGATTTAGAGCCTGAAGATCCCTTTGACTTTTATCCCCAGGAACATAAAATCAAAGTGGCTGTTGTCAGCAACTACTAACTAGCCACTAATGGTCACTACTGCAGACTAGACCTTGTCAAGCTGAGGGAAAAGTACTTCAGGAGCAGGAACTTCTTGAGGGGCAGGAACTATGGCCTAGGAACCTAAACCGATGATGATTTCTCCAAAGGTTCCTGGGTTTCTGTAGTTGAAAAAGCCTGTTGGTGAGCGATGGTTTGACACTGTTCCACTAACATTCAGGGGGTGGTAATGCCCCAGCAAAGGCAGAGAAGAAGAAGACCGCAAGCTAGTAAGCATGGATGGAAACGATGCAGGATTCAAAATGGGGGAGGAAATGCACTCTATCTCTAGAACTACATGATGATGATCAAGTTGACACATGTTCTGTTACACAGACTCGTGACGGTTGTAGAAAGTTAAACTTGTATCTCCTCTCGAGCCTCCGGCTGCGACTACTTCACTCAGAGCAGCTGTCAATCACAGCTGTCAATCATGACGTCTCGCCCCATTTTTATAGCATCAAAATAACTAATTAAAACCAAACTTATCCGAAAAATGAACACTTGAACATACATCAGTATGATCATAAATACCTTTAATGTCAGAAACCGTCTTTGGGAATACATTTTTTTACTATACATCCACTAACATGGAGGGGGTGGGATTTATGACGTGTACTGCAGCCAGCCACCAGGGGGCGATCATGATGTTCTGGCTTCACTTTTGGGGAGCTGTCATGTCGTCCATCTTTATATACAGTCTATGTTTCGACCTCAAAGATGCACACACTGCATTTTGGTGCTCAAGACTGAATGTAAACAGTGAACGAAAGCAAAGTTAACTCCAGAGGGCACCTTTAATTTACCTGAATTCACAGACTGTAGTGTGAAATAGATTGTATACGGTAGAGATACCAAGAGGGGGATGGATATTGCTTTTTCAAGTTTTATGCATCGATTGTTAGCTTAATGACCAATGAAGAAACAGTGGGAGCTTTTGTGCGAGTGTGTTTTTTAATCAGCAAATGTGGCTGTGTACTTCTGTCTCTGTGAGTGGAAGTTTTAGTTTTGTTAGTATAGTGAGTATATTTTGACCAGAACCCCTTTTTTTCATGAGGGTATTGTAAATTCAGGACTTCTGCTGTAGCTTGACATGTAAGCAGACAGCTAGGTTAGGAGTAGAGGCTACAGGATTAGTCTACCCGACGGAAGAACATATCTACAAAAATGTGTGTGTTCGTGCGTGTCTGCACTCCTCCTTCCGGGTCAGCGGAAAAACTGCGCTGTGACTCACTCTGGTCAGAAAGCAACCGTTAAACTACCCAGAATTCATTTCATCACTCCACACCCGACCTGTCTTTGACAGCGAGAGAAACGACGCCGTGTCAGCACCTTGTCATTCGCGGCCCCGGTTGCATGTGATGTTCGCCTTTTTATCCATCTGAAGTCCTTGAAAGACACACTCTCACACGCACAGATGTGTAATCAAAAAATCATCAGCCTACCACATGAAGATTAGTGCACACATGCACACACACTTAACTCATTTGCACGCTTCGCACACGCACTCGGGAATTCATTTCTCTTCCTCAAATATAGTCACAGACACACACATATGCTCGGTTCCTAGGGGAGCGAGGAGTAAATCAGTGAGTGGAGTTTGGGTGAGTGATGGTGACAGGATAGACAGGACGGATAGATGACGGGAAGGAGAAGAAGATGAAAACCGAAAATGGATTTCAGAAGTCCAAGCATGTACACTACCTTCAGATTTCTGCCTAGTGTGTGTGTGCAGGTGTGTGTGTGAGAGAGAGAGAGACACACAGATCTCTGTCTATCTCCTCTGACAATGGGAGAAAGAAAACACTATAATGTGTCAGTCAACGTGCATATACACATATATGGTGTATGTGTACGTATAAACAAAAATACTGAATGCACGTATATGCAAAGGAATGCGTTGTGTGTTTCTCTCACTCATTGTCACTCCCTGTCATTCTCTCTCTCTCTCTCACACACACACACACACACACACACACACACACACACACACACACACACACTCAGGCCGAGAGCCCAGCCGTCTCCAGCAGAGTGTCTGTCAACCAGCATAGCTCTTCTCCTTCTATACTGAACCACAATGACAGCCGCATCATTACTACTATGGGATATGTGCATGTGTGTGTGCCTATGAAGACACACTTTACTCACGCACATGCGTCCGTGCCCAATTGTCAGCGTGTGTGTGTAGGTGTTTGTGTAGTCATTACTAAGCCAGCGTCCATCTGCTCCGCCTTGACAAAGTGGAAAGTTTCTGACCAACTCCTCCAGATGTATTATGGATATCATTTCATGCGTGTGAGAGAGAGAATGATTGTGTGGAGGAGAAGTGGAAGAGAGAACAGAAAGGTCACGCAATGATGGTGAGATGGCAAAAAAATAAAGAGGGTGGCTGAAGACGTATGCTTTTCAACGGACATTGAGGCAAAAATAATTCCATTGTTGGGAGGACAGACCGACGCGCCACTTGGTGAACTTTTAAAAGGACAGTCTTCGGTTTCAGCCCTCACCAGAGAAGATGGCATTTAGGTCTGAGGAGGGCAGAGGGGTTGTGTTGAGAGCTCTCATAATTTGCTGAACTTTGTAAGCCCAGCCATCTAATATAATATCAAGTCAAGTCCGTTTTTTAGACCCAGACACACCAAGCCGACATTAAAGAAAAAGCGGCAATGAAGGCCGACTGTTGTGTTGCCTAATGTCGCCTTTTTCTTGGACGACAAGTTGCGCTTGAACACACCGCAAAGACTACAGCCGACAACCAGTCAGCACGTACGTTCTGCACTTGTGTGAGAGGAAATAACTCTGATTCTTGGACTGATTCACTTAAGCTGAACAGCCAATCAGAGTGGATTTCTCTCAGCGACGGGCTCCGCCGCCGATTCAACATGTTGAATTGGCTGAAAAGCCTCAGACACAAGCAGACTACAGCCGACGGTGCGGGACACACCAAAAAAACTAGGCCGATAGACGCTCAACGACAGCCCCAAACTGGCCGACAGCCAAGCGTTGGCTTTGTGGCAGCTACGAGCGTGGCTTAGGCGTATGAGACATCACAGAGAGAGGCGACTGTTCATTCTAAACAACAATGGCGGCTCCTGAAGAGGTTAGCGTAGCTGCTGCAATAGCATCAGGAATATCAGAACTGGAGAGTTGTTTATTCATTGAAAGAAGAGCAAAGAACGCCACTGAAGGATTTTCTCGATGGAAAAGATGTTTTCACGCTTCGGCAAGAGTTTGATTGACAGATGGTTCATCCAATCACCTGCAAAGTATTTTTTGAAAGTGTCTGCCCTTTTCCAAACGGTTTCCAATGACGGCTTCTCAGATGATTCTGTATAAACAAACCATCTGGCGGGTCAGGTTAACGATAACAAACATAAACAATAACTATATAGAAATGGCCAATCTTCTTGCTTATGGTCTTGTTTGCTTATGTTGGTCATATAGAGGCATCCGTATTACATTGAGACCGTTTCATAACCAGTTAAAAGTTCCTCAAAGTGACTTAAAAGAAAATGACAACATTAGACAAAAGTCCAACCAAGTGCTAAAATGTGGAGATTGACACCTCAGACAGACAACCAACCATGCAAGTGGACACACACTCCACAGAGTTACAGTAACACGACTGTCTGCCGGGCCACTGCAAGGCCAAATCAGCAGTCAGTCTCTGCTTCCTCTGGGTGTCCTGTCCTGTCTCACGCCTTGTCCACACCGACTATGTCAGTCTGTTGGCTGAAGCTAGAAGTTCATTCATTTATAATGAACCGCGTGAGTTCTCCATCTGCAGTGACAGCTGCAGTGCATCTAAGAAGTATGCATTAGATTTATATATTAGATTTATATGCATCAAATTCCATCGTACACCTGGGCAGATGTGCTGTATGCTGTTGAGCTGGCCTTTAGATATCATATTTGGTTGAACAAGGTGTTAGATGTTATGTTGGGTCTTTGTAGCATTTCTTCAGCTCGACGTGGTAGTTAGCTACAAAATGACTAGCGTGTTACATATGACAGGTGTTTGTACGGTAGCAAGCTGTTTGTAGCTGTCTTAATGCCGTGATGTTTCACAACCGCAGCCACCTGCTACCACGTCATGTTTTTTGCATGTGCCATATACATCAGCTGTGCTGTCATACATTATACACGGAGACAGAAAGTATGAGCTTTTCCTCCACCTTCCTTTTTTAGCGTTGCAAGAACACAGTCTCAGAGAGTCTGTTGAGATGAAAGCTAGATTTGTGTAACCAACACATCCTCACTACCAACTCGTCAAATACCGCCGCTTAGTCAGTGCCCCTCGGCATCGGAGACGGATGCTTGTGCCTTACCTTTTAGATGGACCAGGAACGGCGTGTCAATATACGCTATGTTACATGCATAGTGTCCTTTCAGAATAAACTTCTGTTTAAGTTAGGTTTAAGCAACATAACCACTTAGGTAGGGTTAGGAAACGGTCATGGTTGACATTAACTTGACTGTCTACTGACTCACGTGACTGACGATACTAACGAGTCACATGACTAAAGACTGACGTGACAAAATAAGTAAACTTTTAGTTTTACATGGGACATGAACACTGGTCTCCAGGTTGAAAGTCTTGTGTTTGACCCATCACCCCTCCCGCCCGCCCTGATCGGACTCTCACGCTATTAATACATACGTCACTTGCTCCGACCGTCGAATAACGCCATGGGTGGGTTTACATTGGAGTTAGTTGAAAGCCCAGTACATCACATACTGTTGCTAAAGGGTACCTCCGTGCGTTGGTTTCCGATGCCGAGGGGTACTGACCAAACGGCGGTATTTGACGAGTTGGGAGTGAGAACGGGTCGGTGTAACCTCTGGCTCTTATGAGACAACATTGTGCAGCATTGGTTAAATGCATGTTATAATATAAACTGCAAAAAAATCATTTTTTTCTCTATAAATAGAGCACTAATTTTCTTTAAAAGTGAACAAAATGCAGTGAGAATATTCCAACCTTTTTTTAAAGGGGACATATGCTCATTTCCAGGTTCATACTTGTATTTGGGGTTTTCTCCTAGAACATGTTTACACACTTTAATGTTCAAAAACACTTTATTTTTCTCATACTGTCTGTCTGAATATACCTTTATTCACCACTCCGTTTTAGCACCTGTCTCTTTAAGCAACCAGATCTCAATGGAAGGCGTATAAATAGCTCAACATTTGCACATATGTTAACACATTTTTAGGCTTTTCGCATGTCATTTTAACGCCACGGCGTCCTCTGAATCATCTTTCTGAAGGCTTCAATTTCAGGACGCTCATTAACGTTTAGTGGATAAAACTTTACATTCTTGTGTGATTTATGTTTTCTGCATTTTTGTCAACTAGGCAAAAAAATCAGCTGAAGGAATTATTTGCTAAGTGTAAAGAATGTTCCCTTATTCTCCTGTAGTTTATTAAGCTAATCATTTCATCTCTCCTTTCTCTTCCAGGTAAGTTGACGTGGATCTGTACAGACCAGAGGCCTCGCTGGAGGTAACTTCACCTTACTGCCTCAGTTTCTCATATGCTTTAGTCCCTGTGTTTTTCTTTAGTGCTGATGTTCAGTGCATGACAGAAGAATAGGATATATTTTATAATACCTGTTCGTAAGATCAATTCATTCTTCATCATGAGATTTGTTGACAAAAAGAAAAAATAGCCAGCAGGTTATTGCTTGCTGTGGATGGAGATGATACAGCAACATGATGTGTGGTGTTCTGGGTGTGGAGCAGCATCCTGTCTGATCTGATTATTTGGTGTCATTCTGTGATATAAACCATCAATGCAGATACAGTGGATGGTCAGAGGAGGGATTTATTTAGTTTCTTGGTTCATACTGTACTGGCTGTTACTCGTATCCTAATATTATGTCTGACTGCTCAGTTGTTTCTTGCTGGAAACAGTCAGCATGGTGAAGACGCAAGGGAACAGTAGAATGATGTTATTGTAAAGTAGCAGGAGTGGGGAGAAACAGAGAGTGAGTGAGTTTAAGGATAATGTGGATTCTTTGCTGTCATCATTTATGAATGTCAGTGGTGTGTTGGTCAAACTTGTCAACAATGAGTCCAAGCTGTCGGCCTGTTGTTGTGAACGGAGGAAGTGGTGGAGTATTGACATCATATATTTAAAGGGGACATATCATGCTCATTTTCATGTCCAGACTTGTATTTTGGGTTTCTATTAGAACATGTTTACATGCTTTAGTGTTGAAAAACACTTAATTTTTCTCATACTGTGTGTCTGAATATACCTGTATTCACTATGTGTCTAAAATGCTTCATTTTAGCGCCTGTCTCTTTAAGCAGCCCATTGTCATGGGAAGGCGTAAAAATAGCACAGCATTTCTGCATGTCATGATAACACATTTTAGGCTTTTCATTTTAACGCCACGTTGTTACGGTCACAGTTAGGTTTAGGCAACAAAACCACTTAGTTAGGTTTAGGAAAAACATCATGGTCAGGCTTAAAATAACTACGTAAAATAAGTAAAGTACGCACGTAAACGTCATAACATAAGTACAGAAAACACGTCGCAGACGTCAGTCACTAACTTCAAAATAACTCCACAACACTTTTTCATTATTTTTTCCCAGATAATGCTACATTACAAACAACAAATCCGTGTTGTAATCTGCAGGATGAGAGCTGGTTAACTTTAGCTGTTAGCTTTGTGCAGGACTGTGCTGCTAACCGGCTGCTAACCGCTAACGTTAACTACCTCTCATCCTGTTGATTTCAACATTAATGAATTAATTAATAAACACTAATGAAACAAAAAAGAGTGTGGGGGGAACTTTATCATGATGTGTTCAAATGTAATCTTGTAAAATGTAGTTTTTGGTGAGAAACTTTAATAAATTCAGTTGTCTGAAGGAGATGTTTTCACAGCAGCATAAAATAGATAATAGAGAGGGAATTATGACCTGTTTAACTTCCTAACAAAAAACAGCATGCAAACAGTAATAAAGGAGTGTTGAAGTACCTGGGATTTATAGTTTTACTTTTTTCCTGTTGTATGAGAATCGTGGAATTTCACTGGTATTGGTATTGACTTCTACATTTCTGGTATCTTGACATCCCTGACTTCAACATACTGACACCAAACCTCCAGCACAAGTGGGGCAAAAATGGCAGTGTGTAATTCAAATGGCTCTTTTTCACTTGCGTTTAGTCCATCAAGAGGTTAGGACTCTGCACCAGACTAAATGACTTGTTAAGGTGGATGTTGTGACAGACAGTTCCGTGGCTTGTCAAGGAGCATCGGGTCAGTGGCCAATTTCCTGACATGGAGCAGCTTAATACAGCCGGGCCACCGTCTCTCTGGTCCTCTCTGCCTGCTCTCTATCTGCTCCCACGTCAGGACTTTCCCTTTAATGTGTCCCAGCTCCCTCTCTCTCTCTCTCTCTCTCTCTTTCTTTCCCTCCATCCTGGCACATCCAAATGGCTCGACTCTCCCCTTCTCTCTCTCGCTCCCTCTCACCCCTCTCCTTTACAATTCCTCGCCCTCCGCCTTCGGTCCATCTGTCTCTCTGTGGTAATGCATCTAAACTGACTCTCTCTCTTTCTCCCTCCCTCTCTCTTTCTGCCTGCCCTCCACCCCATCCATCTGTCCAGACTAGTGTGTCTAAAAGGCTCGGGGTGGTGTGCTGTGCCAAGCCGAGTGCACAGATTTGGATAACCGCTGTCTGGAGATATGTCTGAGATAACAGCTATAGTCACTCACTCCTGGCACGGCTGCCAACCGTGTGTGTGTGTGTGTGCATGCGTGTGCGTGCGCGTGCGTGCGCGTGCGTGTGCATGTGCTCAAGATAACCCCAGAGCCTCTTGCTCCTGTCCCAGCCAAAAGTGGTTTACAGCTGATAGCGACGGCAAGGAAATTTCCCGCATTACAAAAGCGTACACCTTGAAAAATAGATATGGGGAAGCATATGGAATTTGATAAAAGTTTGACAGGTAGGTCAGGGAAATATGGAAAAAAAGAAATACAGATGTGATGAAATATGAAGACGTGTAGACTCCACACAAATTGGCTAACTATTGAGTTTCATCATGTTTTGCCAGCAGGGCAGTGAGTTGTGGGTAAGGACCCGTTTTAACAGGGATGTTATGAACCCATGTTTATTCAGGTGCTATTCCAGCCAGCCAGGCTTTTAGCGCATCCCTACTTGGGAGTGCCTCTTTTCTATCTCACCTCACAGATGCTCAGTTGGATTCGTGTCATATGACTGGAGAGGCCGCACAGAAATAAGCTGATTTGACTGCCGTGTTCGCGGAACCGTTCATGGGCATCCCCCCCACAGCCACGTGAAAGGGAGAGCTGGAAACTTTTCGAGAGGCGGTTCAACCGAGTCGCCCCGACGTTTGCTCTGGTTTTCTCAAGAGGTCCTCATTTGTACCATGAAAACCCAGCATGCACTTCCCACCATTCAGCGGTGTTTACAAGTGGTATGATGGATGCAGGTTCTCCTCAAGTACGCCAGTGCATATCAAGTCAGGCGTTGCGGAGTGTGCATGCTCAATAAACCTTTCCCAGATGCCAAGGTCCTCTCATCAAATTCACACTTGGCTGCTGCCCATTACAACCCCAGAGTTCCTCTGATGGCCTCTGAGTAGCTCCACTGGGGGCAGTTGGGATTAAAGACCATGGTGAAGGGCAGCAGATCTGATCCTGGTAATATTCTAGTGTAGAAAAACTGTGCATTGCACAGAGAATGAGGGGGAATAAGGCATGTAAAGCTACTGTATATGTATCTTGTGTAAGGGAGACACCTCAGGAAAAAGCATAGTTTCTCATGCATTGATCAATTTTAAGATTTTGGGCTATTTTGCTTCAATAACATGTCTTCTTTCAGACAAGTGGAAAGAAAACATCCAAAATACACATTTGTTTAACTACTTTGTCTATTTGCATTTGTAGATTTCTCCTAATTTCACCAAAAGTTACCATCAGATAATGCCTCATTTGCATTTTTAAACATAACAGATCAGAAAACTTGTAATACAAAAAATAATTGTCTTAATGGAATTAATCAGCTGGGGGTTTTCATGGTGATATCTATTAGTTAACGTTTTTAATGTATTCAGCTGCCATGTCTTGCAAATTAGAATTTTACAATTCATATCTTTAATATAGAAGTCTATGAGGAAATGAGCCTACTTCTCACTTGATTTATTACCTCAGTAAACATTGTAAACATGAGTCTCTAGTTCCAAGTCTTCTTCAATAAGCATGATGTTCATTTAGTAAATTATGGTCCCATTTAGAGTCAAATAGACCATAAAGCAGGGGATGCTTTATGGAGTGGCTACCTTGTGATTGACAGGTTGCTACCACAGAGTTGTTCGTGTTTTCATCTTAGAGCTTTAACCCTTCCACAGTGTGTTTTCAGTTCATGAAAGTTAATTCTAACTTTTGGTCGCCTAAAAGTGTCTTTTTCACCATTCAGTTGTACTTAGCTCCACCCTCTCGTGTCGCGTCTGGTTGCAAAAAAGCATGATGGCGACGGCCGAAATGCCAAACTCGAGGCTTCAAAATGACAGTCCACAAACCAACAGGTGACGTCGCGGTCACTACATCCACTTCTTAAATACAGTCTATGTTCATAACCTGATTTATGTAACATTTTTTTTAATAGCTGTTGACATTATTTTCTGATTTATGGAGAGATAAAAAGAGATAACTTAAAATTTGAACCTGGCTTTATCCAATGTTCAGATTTCTGTTGTGTATGTATGCAAATTAGCACATATTGGATAAGATAATACATCATTTACATAGCCTATTCAAACATTACATTTCAGAAAACTTGTTATACAAAAAATAATTAACTTATTGTAAGTTATCAACTGGGGAAGTTTCATATTTTTACCCTGTGGTGTCTCCCCTTAATGGCCAGTATGAACATGAGGAATGATTACAGCAAGTTACAACTTTTTCAATGTTCATTCGGACATTTTAAGATGGATTTATCCTCTAGCTA
Source organism: Sebastiscus albofasciatus (assembly GCA_916701655.1). Lineage (NCBI taxonomy): Eukaryota > Metazoa > Chordata > Actinopteri > Perciformes > Sebastidae > Sebastiscus > Sebastiscus albofasciatus. The sequence continues at coordinate 7,607 of CAKAOI010046641.1, read as the reverse complement.
GTTTGTGCTCTGGGCCTCTCTATCTTGTTAATCTGGCTGTGACGGCGCTCTTGGCTCGTTTACCCGTTCTATGTGTTCTATTTCTGTGATGCAGCAGGTAGCTAGAGGCGAAGTTCATCACTACAGTCGGAGGCATGTCTGGTCCGTATGTGTTTCCTCACGTTGATGTGTCTGAGGGGCGTACGCGTCAATTAATAAAACACGGTGACAGTGCACCAAATGATTTCTGTCAGGATAATAGATGTGCACGGCCAAAAGTTTTATGTACGGAAAAAAATCCCATACAAGATGGATTTTTCTATATTTAGATACACGCATCTAGGTCTGTGAAATATGATACACCAGCAGGGACATTGGGAGAAAGCCTATCACACGTCACCACCTTCTTTTCTCACACAGATAAAGTAGTGCTTGCATTTGTATTTAATTGGCCTTCTTCCTGTTCTTCTAACCTTTTTTTTTTTAAGAAGTACAGCAAGGCCCACAACCTATAAATTATACTAATATACCATGTACACCCAGTTCACTGTCATTTAGCTGGTTATTACATACAAGAGCTACTATATTCACCATTTGTATGTAGTTTGAACTTTATCCACACAGATCCGATGAGATGTTCTGGTAAATAGCTGCACGTTCGGTAATTTCTCACGAAGGACAAAAACAAGCTATTTGTGCGCCCTCGTCGTACTCATTTTGATTCCATATATTTATAACCTTTATAAATCAGAATATATCCAACAGCCTTTGCCGCTATTATTTTTATGTTTCTGCTGGGATTGCTTATGTCTCTCGTGTGGATACGCTTCTAAAACTGTGACTTGTCTGTCCAATTTGTGCCTGCCTCTGTCAGACTGGCTGTGTTGTGGATGGCATCTTTACTGGAGAGGAAGGCTGCGAGACTTAAAAACTTTATTCTGGAAACTACAAATTTCAGGAAATCCAAACAGCTGAAAAACTGAGCTCTGCATAATTCAAATTATTTGACTACAGTCAGTCAATTATGTTGTTTAAACTGAGAAGTAGCTGAAATTGAGCTCAGTTAATGACTTGGCGCTACACACACTGAAGTACTGTATTGGTATTGTCAGAGAGCTAACGTGACTGATTAATGTATTTGAATAGGGCTATTGACTACATGACCATTTAAAATGATTATTGTCCTGTCCTCTGCACAAGGGAATCATCATCGTTAACCATGTCAAATAGACCATAAAACAGGACACATTTAGGAAATGAACGAGAAATGAAATATTGTTTGTGTTTTTCCTCGAATGGTGTTGTGGAACTCTAGTTTAGAAATGCTAACAAGAACCGTGCTTTGGTCTGTTTCTGGCTTCATATCGCTGTCCAACTTTCCCAGCATGAAATATTGCTTCAGGATGGAGATGATGCAGTTCAAAGCAGTGAGAAAAGTTTGCCACGAGTAAAACTTTTGTTTCCTTCTCCCACTACATATCAGAATAGTACAGATGCCTTCAGACAACATTTTAATGTGTAAATATTCAGGCTGGTCTCATACACTGTTCGTAGCTATACCTACAAAAAGTTATGCACTGTAATTTGTGTACATCCCACGAAATCAATTCATGTGTAATCTACACAATCATGAACCAGGAAGTATAAAGAGCTACGTAGGGATGAGGACGGGGTGGATGGGTGGGTCTAAAAATACCGGACTTTCACCCAGGAAACCGGCGTTATCCCATGTGAAACCAAAAGTCAACATTTATTTATTTTTTCACGTAATTTATGTACTTAAGTCACGACTTCAGGAGTTATTTTAAGCTGAAACATGATCTTTTCCTAGACCTATCTAAGTAGTTTTGTTGCCTAATCCTAACCAAGTCGATCTTTTCCTAAACCTAACAAAGTAGTTTTGTTGCCTAATTTTAACCAAGTTGATCTTTTCCTAAACCTAACCAAGTAGTTTTGTTGCCTAAACATAACCAAGTAAATTGTTTCCTCAACCTAACAAAGTAGTTTTGTTGCCTAATCCTAACCAAGTCAATCTTTCCCTAAACCTAACCAAGTCAATCTTTTCCAAAGCCTAACTAAGACATTTTATTGCCTAAACCAAAGGAAGTTGTTTCCTATGAAGACGAAAGTTTATTTTGAAAAGACTGTAAACATGTAACGAGCAGAAATCGACTTGTGTTGCTGGACATTCGTAGGAAAACGAACGAGAAAAGGAGGACTAACTTTATCGTAAGTTATTCCTCCTCCACACCAACTCTGTGCAACCTGTTGGTGGAGAAAGGTTAATGGGATCCTCTTTATGATCTCAGTAAATTAAGCCAGCCAGTAACTGAAAGGATGACGTATTTCATCTGCCAAAAAATCTATTGAAAATGAATCCTCTCAGCCAGTGGATAATTATTCTTCAATAACACATTTTGACATTTACATTTAATTATAAAATAAATGAGATGGGAGATGAATGTATTTTTATTTGGAGTGCCAGACTCATTGCACATCATCGTGATTGAAAAGGTGTGATTAGGGATTTTTGTTATTATCTAAAAGCAGTCATTTGACACTTCAATAGTTCACACCCTCTCTGGGTGATAGCTTCTAATGATGTGTCTGCAGAGACGGAGGCTGAATATTTTCACAAGTGAACTGGACACTGCTTAAAAAAGAGCAGAGCGAGGATAATGAATCTACATTTAGACATTTCGAAGTTTAGTTTCAAAGTCCAACACCTATCCTGTGAATATTCACACCCCCGAATATTGCCCAAATTGCTGCATTAAAACACCCTAAACTCCAAGCAGAAACATTTGTTAGCATTGACTTGTAAGTACCTTTTCTCTTTTACATATTTTCACTTTAAGTGTAGTACTTACCCTGAAAATTCCCCAAATAGTGTAATGAATCGCCTGATTAATATAACCCCATAGCTCTTCACCGTATGCAGCCCACAGGTGTCCCACACAGGTCACGCATATTCCAAACAGTAAACAGACTCATGTTGTATATACATAATGAGAGTTCTTATGGTGTGTGAGGTAAGCCAAGGTCACACTTGAATCTTGTCAGTTAAAGCTCTTTAAAAGTTTATAGAAGACAGAAAATCAAGGTCCAATAACCTGTGGACCTCATTAAAACCAAAGCAACCATTACTGCTGTTGATATCGCTGTGAGGGCTGAGATTATTATGTTGTTTTGTACTTAGCAGTGAAAAAAAAACCTTTTAAGACATTCTTGTTAAATTTATCGACTAAACAGAATAAATCTCTCCTGGAAATACTGATTGAAAGGGCAGACATTTGGTCCAGGGCTGTAACTACCGATGAGGACATGTTTTCTTCTTCTTCTTTTTTTGTAAAATTAGTGGTTTTAGCAACCTGGGGGGATGTTTAGTGTTTATTCAACAATTAAAAACGTGCTGGTTATTTCATGAATTGATCCAAGTATTCCATACTCATTATCAGGTGTATCCTTTGAAGCCCCTGAATACTTTATTTAACGTCTTAATTAGTTCTCTATAAGATGAAATATGCATGAGCTGCTAAGAAACAATCAAAGCCAAAGTTTGGAAAAAGACATTTTAACTAATTATTTAAGGGTTAAACAGTCAAAAATACAGCTAATCTGCTTCATCAGCACTGCAGAGGTTTGATCAGATTTGATTGACCTGGCAACGTAAGAAAACAATCCCAAGACTGTCGACAGATTTTGATTCAAATACTGCCAGATTCTGATTGGTGCACTGAAATACGTGACATCACTTGTTTCCAACTGAGTCCCGCCCACTTCAAACCTAGAAGAAGAGCACAGGAAAAAAAAACATAAATACAGAAATCTATGTTTTGAAATGCCCAAAACCGTTTAACGTTTGTGCGTTCATGTAGGACACCATCGCTCATAGTAAGAAGCTGTTTGAGAAAATAGGTTTTCAGGGTCTTTAAACTGTGGATCAAATGAAAGCAAAACCATCCTTCAACCACACTAAATCATGTCATGTAGGAACAAACATATTTTAAAAAGCTTTCATTAATAAATGTTTATAGAAAGCATCTTTAACCACGCTGCTGATTTGCATAGACTTCTGCATTACACTACAACTATACAATCACAGTGTCACTGATGGTTACCCAGTGACACACGGGTGCATTACCAATGGATTTGCTTGTGTTTGTCCGTGTATATTGATCTACTCCGGCTGCTCTAACCTGGCTGCCGAGGCCTCTGCTCTCTGCATATTAACTACCTGTACATTATCACGGATAAATTAGTCTTATAAGAGAGAGCAAGCAAAGAGCAAATGTGAAAGTGCGCGCCCGTATTTGTTTGCGCATTTGTATGCGGAGCACTGCAGCAGTGTTTACTCGCAAAATATTTGAGAGGTGTCATTTGAGCTTTGGAAACCGTGTTTGCTTCTTGTTGCAGTTGCTGTACACGCCGTTTGACTAAACGCTGCAACACAGAGGAATCGGCAGGCTGTTCACGGTGACCAAGAGGCAAAAAAACTGCAGCGAGATCTGCTCTTCCTAAAAATAAAAAATCATGATGTAGTCTGGCTCTGCAACCATAAATGAGAAATAGACAGAGCTGTTCCAATGTCTCACCCAAAGAGCTGACACTAATTATTAAAGTTCAGTCTGTACCAGGAATTCATTTTAAAAGGCAGAGCCATAATGTTAAGAATTTAACTAAGCAGAAATGATAATTCAGACCATTAGGGTTATTCTGCTGCAATTATTGTGAGTAACTGTGAATAAAGCAGTCTGCAGGTATGTTTTAAAGAAGTCTTCAGGTGCTTCTGTAGGCCGTTGGATTTCATGAAAGATTGAATCTTTTACACAGTTTTAAAGTAAAGCCACTAATTTCTTTAACGCATTAACGCAATCAATCTTTCGGAGGTTGTTGCGGGCACCGTTGTAAAGCTAGAGTGAAGATAGATCATTTAGAGTGAAGATAGATACATCATATGAAACTATAAAACCTAAGGAATCCATTGGTATCAGCCATGTTATACTAACTTGTCACGAAAGAGGATAAATAATGCCTCAAACTTGCGCTAAATTTTGGTGAGGAAAAACTGGCATGGCCATTTTCAAAGGGGTCCCTTGACCTCTGACCTCAAGATATGTGAATGTAAATGGGTTCTATTGGTACCAACGAGTCTCCCCTTTACAGACATGCCCACTTTATGATAATCACATGCAGTTTGGGGCAAGTCATAGTCAAGTCAGCACACTGACACACTAACAGCTTTTTGCCATGTTATGATTTGAGCATATTTTTTATACTAAATGCAGTACCTGAGAGGGTTTATAGACAATATTTGTCATTGTTTTGTGTTGAAATGAATAAATATATACATACATTTGCATAAAGCAAGTACATTTGTCCACTCCCATGTTGGTAAGAGTATTAAATACTTGACAAATCTCCCTTTTAAGTTACATTTTGAACAGATAAAAAATGTGCGATTAATTTGTATTTAAATATTTTAATCGATTGACTACACTACTTCCAACGTGTAATGGTGTGGGCTCAATAGGGCTGTGTATTGGCAAGAATCTGGCGATACGATACGTATCATGATACTGGGGTAACGATTCAATATATTGTGATACTGTAAGCAAAGAGATATATTGGGATTTTTTTTAAACTATGATTTTAGGAAAACTGTCATAGCATAAAGAACACACCAGAAATACACCATTTTAGAATAGGCAAAAATAACACATTTATACTGCATGCAAAAAACTGCATGTGATTATCATAAAGTGGGCATGTCTGTAAAGGGGAGACTCGTGGATACCCATAGAACCCATTTTCATTCACATATCTTGAGGTCAGAGGTCAAGAGCCTGTGAGATTGACAGTTTTTCCTCACCAAAATTTAGCGTTAATTTGGAGCATTATTCAGTCTCTTTCACGACAAGCTAGTAAGACATGGTTGGTACCAAGGGATTTCTTAAGTTGTCTAGTTTCATATGATGCCAGTATCTTCACTCTAGCTTTAAAACTGACCCTGCTACAGCCTCTGACAGATCGAATAGCGGCCGGGCCCGACATCGGTCGAAACAGAGTTTTGGGGAATCATTACAGTATCGCAAAACATAATATAGTGATACTCATGTGTATCAATATTTTCTTACACCCCTAGTAAACGAGTAGATGTACTGTTGGGAACAGTGTGTGCTTTCCACTGCAATAGTGAAAAAGAAGTTAGTAGTTTCTTAGAGTTATAGGTAATCCAAACTTAAGGTATATTTCTGAAAAATGATATATGAAATGCTCATGCTGCTTACAGCGGTCATACCTGCGCAGGCTTATAACGATTTTAAAGTCTGCTGCCTAGCAGGACATAAAACACATCAACTCATCCTCACTTTGAGGCTTTTGTTTGCAGAGAATTAGCACAATAGAAGGAAAACAAATTTATTTTTTTGTCTTTATCTACGTTGATATTTGTAGCCATCTTTGATCTCTTGTTATTTTGTATTATTTTATAATTTTTAAAACCGTAAAAGGAACAAAATCAAAGCAGTGTGTGTCCTCTGACTATTTGCATACTGCTTGAAAGAACAGAATACAAAACAAAATGTCACCACCTCAATTTTGGCAAACTTCTGCAGGACTTTCATTTCAACAACCTCTAACTGATGATCGTGTGTGCACTCAGTAATTGCGTTTGTTTGAAACACTTTCAAAGACTTAATCATTGCTTGCAAACGGTGGCCGTTTAAAAGGCACCGTGCCTCCGCTGTTCACTGCTGGCTTTGTTTTAGTGAGGATTTTTCTCTCCTGGAATACACAGTGTCCTCTGCTCATGAATCGACTGTCTAAGCTGCGTAGTAGGACTGACAGTAACTGTCATTATGTGTCAGTTACACTCAAGTTGTGCGCGGCGTCTCAGCCTGTTAGAAAGCGTTCATATGGTTTGTCAACACGGAAGTAAAAATAATTTAGTTTTGAGTTTGATGGCTGAAGAAAGTTCCTAACGAAGGCTGATTTTCTCAAACTCCTCGAACATTTGCAGACATACTGAACCTCAAATTCTGTCAAATGCATTCCACATATTACAGTATTTGGCTTTCGCTCGATTCTCTCGGCAAAGTTTCAATGTGCTAAACTCTGAATGTGAAGAGCAAAACTGACTCACTTAATTCTTAACTTTAAACTTTAAACACAAAATGCTGTATTTGGCTGGGTTTACTATAAAGTCAGACTCTAGACTTCATTTTCTATACTTGCAACCTCATACAATGAAACTGCATTGTCAAATACATTTCGAGGGTATTTTCTCCCAAACTACGTTTGTTTTTGACAAGAAAATAGCACTAGATGACGGGGGTGAGAGTTAGTAGTGTAACGGTATACGGACATAACAAGGTTGCTGAATAAGAGAGGCATCCGCCGATACGTTACACGGAAACACACCGTGTTAATAACAAGCCGACCACCTCAAGGTACCGCCAGCTGTGAGCTGTGATCTGTTTTTAAAGTCACGCACCTTGGTGGAGGTCTACGCACTCCGAGTGCCGTTCTAGTTAAAGATGCATTTCAGCAAATTACCACAAACTACAAGAACACCTGGGCAATATTCCAGGATCGGTTGTTTTTTGAGCCTCTGGCATCGTAGGAAG
>CAKAOI010046640.1:71057-88179 GCA_916701655.1 Sebastiscus albofasciatus | reverse complement strand
AGGAGAGGAGAGGAGAGGAGGAGAGGAGATGAGGAGAGGAGAGGAGAGGAGAGGAATAGGTGAGGAGAGGAGATGAGATGAGGAGAGGAGATGAGGAGAGGAGAGGAGGAGAGGAGAGGAGAGGAATAGGTGAGGAGAGGAGAGGAGATGAGGAGAGGAGATGAGGAGAGGAGAGGAGGAGAGGAGAGGGGAGGAGAGGAGACAGGGACAGACTGTAAATAGGAGACGTTTATGAATTCAGAGAACTTGCTACTGTGCCTTGTGAGGACAATTCAATAAACAATTCATAACTGTTTATCAAGCCCAATTAAGTCTCTAATTATCTTCAGCTATAATTATCACCCTAACTTGGCCACTGTAATGAATAGAAACAATTCCATTTGTGGTAAAAAATAATTCAGCAAATCTGTTTGCCTCCCGCTCTGTCTCCCCTCTCTCCGTCTAGTTACTGCCTCCCTGTTTTCGTCTCTAAAGTGTTCCTGTGATTCTCTCCGTCAGACACACAAACCATTCACACATGCACAAGTGGAGAGAGTCTGGCAGAGTGAGAGTCTGGCGGTGGCGTGTTGATTTCTGGCCATTCCTCTGTAGCTAATGACAGCTGACCTGAGGGCTAAGTTGCTTGTTACTGTAATGACCTGTAGATCTCGGCAGCAGACACACTTGTGCACACGCGCACACACACGCGAACGCAGACTGTCAGACAGGATAGCTGAGTGTTAATGAGCTGAGATTTGCAGCCCTAATGCATCTCCCTTGACTGCCTTTAATATGCCTCTATGGCCAGTTCCCACCCATTTATTCACTTGATGTGTGTGCCTGCATCTGCCCGTATTTTTGTCTATGTGAAACCAACTGATAGTGTGTGTGTGTATCTTTGTTTGCTCCAGATCATTAAAGCCAGTTAGAAGTATGGCCAAAACAAGCACATACAGTAGAGCATCCATAGCCAAAACCGCAGATGTGTTGACCATGGATACGGTCAGAGGTTTCTGATAGCCAAAAGGACAGATGTGTTAGTACCATCTCACACACTGCCAGCAACCAACTCTGTGAAGGAGACAGTACACAGGCTAAAATAACTCACAATACAAGATAACCACCACATACACAGAAAAGTACAAAGTGTATTCCAATGATCCGGTGTCAGGTGTGTCGTGACTCATAAACTGTATGCTATCTTAAGCACCGGCCTGTACACCATGAATCACCAGCGTTTGTCTGTTCCTTTCCTTTGTGTCTTGCTCAAAATGTTCCGTCTCCCTCTGACCTTTTTAAGTTGAGCAGCATGCAAGACAAACAAACTGAATGAATAAATGATGAAGGGATTATATTTGCTAATTTGCCCTGTGCCCTTTGTTGTCTCGTTGAAATGAGGAGTGCTTCCCCCTGGACTTGATCCTCAAACTGAGAGTCTGCGTCCTTTGTAACGGATGTTTTGTTTATATATGTAACAGTGTACTTTTTTAAAAAAATGTGTTGGGTCTGTAATCAGCAAATGGCATTTGATCAAGAGTTAAAGCGCCAGCTTCCAGCTTTATAGGGGTACGCCAATGATTTAGCACTTCCATAAAACTGGGGGACTTGCAAGAAACAGACTTAGTCATAATTGGTAAAGCAGAAGCTGAGATATCCTGACTTTTAGTCCCTGGATCCTACATTTCCCATCATGCAACTCAATAGCATCTTCTGTTGGATCCTCCCTGCTTGGTAAATTCCCACGTCTTTTAAACTCTACTATCCTAGTTCGCAACACAGGCTTTCTGTTATGAACTTTAAAGGTGCTAAATGCGGCTCGCAGCTATCGGTGCTGTAACCGCTGTATGAGAGCAGTGTAGAGTGGCGGTCGTGGGCTAGCCAGTGGGGCATGCTAACATGCACAAACATGCACTAAAGGCTTGCGCTATGTCGACAAAGCACGGAGAAGCTCGGATTACAACACACACAGAGGGAGAGTGACTTAGTTCTCTGCTCAGGTAGACATTACTCCTCTATATCAGCAAATAGTTGTTTGCTGCTATATTATTGCTCTAGATATCATATAGAACACCTTTAAGTCTCAAGACCAATCAGGGATAACACTGATGACATCATAAGGGTCTCCTCATATTTTAAGAGCCACAGAAGACATTATACAATTGTTGCAAGCTGAGTAGTACTCATTGCAATGAATACATTTCTTGTTCAAAACGTCAGGTGTAAAATCTGGGATGTGCCCTTTAAGTTTAGGCCATTTACATCAAAATGAGGTGAAACGTACAGGAATTGCAGCTCTTTTCAAACAAAACCCCCAATTTTAGGGGACCAAAATTAACTGTGCAATTACAATAAACATAAACTTTACTAAAGTCAGTATATTTAACAATTGGTTGCAAATCCCTTGCAGTCAGTGACTGCTTGAAGTCTTAGACCCATAGATATCAGCAGACACTTGGTAATACTCTGTCAGGCCTGTAGTGCAGCGATCTCTGGGACCTTTTGCTTTAGTCCTAACTTCAGCAATTAAACAGATGCTCAGTTGGATTGAAATCAAGTGATTTGGTTAGTTTAAAAAGTTCACTGTTTTGACTTTTAAACATCTGCATTGCCTTGTCTGTATGTTTAACATCATTGTCCTGCTGCATTGTCCTAAAATTAACTATTTATAAAATAGAAATCTTTTACATTGTTCACTCAATATGAACGTAAACACACTCAGAAACACTTAATGGTGAAAGTTAGCACTTTAACCTTGTCGTAAATCCAATACGCCAAAGCACATCCAGAAAAACAAGAAATATATTAGTTACAGGCTGCACACTAAGTGCTGCTTTCACGCTCTGTACTGTGTTACAGTTGTACTGTTAATCTTTAAACACAACTGTAGGCATCAATGCTGCTGATATATAAACTTGTCTATAAAAAAGAATAGCGCCCTGACTCCATTTATAACGTGCGAAATACCGCATCCGATATAAAAGAAGAAGAAGAATAATGAGAGAAGGGTGTTGAAATGCCTGAAAATAACTGTACTGCTTTTGTCTGGTGCAACAGCAGGAAGCTCGTGGCATGAACAAATCACACCGGTCTCCTGTTTGAGTCATAAATCTATGATTAGTCACACAAGGCCCGACCAAACGATCGCCCAGCAAGCGATCAAAATTTAATTCTCTGTCCATCACAATGCAAGGCCAAAGATCTGTCCACCCCTCCCTGCCTTCGTTCTCTCTATCTCCTCCTTATTCAACAGGGCTCCCTTGTTTGCGCAGAGTTATTCATGCGCTGTATCATTGATCAATCCTATTCGGTGCACATTTAAAATCTACCCACCTCTCAACATCCTCCCCCTCCTCTCTCAATCTCTCTGTGTTTGTGTCACCCTGAATGCAATGTGAGCTCAGCCTTTGGCTCGTGCAGGACAAGTTAAACTGATTCACCGGGGCAGAGCATAGCTTTCAGACAAAAAAAAAAAGCAGAGGACATCTTAAGACATTTTCTCCACTTGAACAAACATGACCCGTAGTTTCTTTCCAGCCGTTTTGTGGATAAAATTTGTGTTGGGTGGGATCAAGGCAGAAGCACAAATGCATGAAAGCGTGCGTGCAAATTCCTAAAATACCCTGCCGTTCTACAAACTGTGGACTCCTCTGTGTCTTTTAATGTATTTTTATGATCCTACCACTCACTCACTGTGCTCTTCAGGGACTTGCATTTGTGTCTCTAAAAGGCGAAGGTTTCCTTTCTCTTTCTCTCAGTGCACATTACGGAGAGCATCATAAACCAATTACAGCGGGACAAAGGATGGTATGTATAAAGGATGGAGAGGTGAACTTTACTCTTAGTCTCATACATATATCTACAATATTCACCTCTTGTTTTCCTCTTTGATACTGTCCCCACAGCTCCTCTCAGAGGTGAAAGTGACACAAGAAGAGCCTTGGATGGCTGGATTGGTGAGATGTGATCATCTTTTATTCACTCCATTTATTTCAGGTATTTTTCTATTGTAATACATTCATACTTTCTCTCAGTTCTTCTTTCATATCGGCTTTCCTCCTCCATGCATTAAAAGCTCTTGTCAGGTATGTGTCCTTCCATCTGTGTGCCTATCAGGCTTCTCTCCTCTCTTGCTAAATGTCACCTCCAGTATTAAATGCTTTCCTCTCCCAGCTGGCAGAAAAATGGAATTATATGGACCATACACTCTTGACATTTAAATTGCAGACACAATTGAAAGCCCTGCACGGATAAATGGCTATACAGTGTAGTTAAGTTGGTACACACACACACACACACACACACACACACACTCACATGCGCGCGCGCACACACACACATAATGTATAGGTCTGTCCGTCCAGACTTGGCGGCGGTGATTGACTGCCTCAAAGAGGATTGCGTCTCTATCAGTTAAAGTGATCAAGCTGGGACTGTAATCTGTCAGAGTGTGATGATGCAGATTAGAGTGAAAGACAAGTTAAGAAGATGAAGGTAATCAGTTTGGGAAGTGACAGATTTAAAGAACAGGATTAATGCGATCGCAGATTACACGCAGCACTCTTAACGCTCGGCTAAGTCTCGCCAACTCAGAAACTCGTAGATGAGGGGGAGCGAGGGCGGCTGAGGGAGAGCGATGGGCTGCTGCTGTCGGTGAATTGAGGAATGATTGCTGTCTTTCAGGCGTTTATGATTGCAGTTTCTTTTCAAGCTTTGAAGCACGGCTGAGCGTGTGTGTGTGTGTGTGTGTGTGTGTGTGTGTGTGTGTGTGTGTGTGTGTGGATGTTCGCTCTGTGTGGTTCATCGGTGCATTCTGGGGATAACACGAGTGTGGCCAATAAGAGTGAGTGATCTTTTCTCTGGCACATTAGAGTGCATGGCTGGCTAATGAATGATACTACAGACGACAAGGCTGGAGTGAAGTGTTCGGTACAACATGGTCACGCTGATACAGAGGGGATACACACACGCAAACTCACTGAACTGGCTCTGTGGTGCACGTCAGTCCGACTTTGTTAAAGCTGGTTTTGCTGTGCTCAAAGATTGTGTAGCAGTTAAGACCCTGTGCCGGCCGGGGATTGAAATCCCGCCAGGACTCTCTCTGCTTTCAACATCCTGCCCTGCCTCCTTCCATCTCTCTGCTCTCCACATCTCCTTCTTTCTCAGTGTGTCCTCGCTATCGTTCCCAACTTCTATCCAGCCCTCTGTATGGCTGCATTAGTATGTATGGCCGTGTAGCTCGGGGTTTAGAGGTTTATGTCTCCTAATAGACAGAGATTTGTCCTGTCACACCAACACCCACATACAGCTTAAAGACAGAGAAGAAAACGACTCCCTCCGCTCTGTGTGTGTGGAGGGGAGAGAAAGAACATTTATGTTGCTGTCTTATCTCCAGAGAGAAAGGTTCCATTTTCTGTACAGACAAATTATAAAGCATTCATTTGAGGCTTTCTCTTTTTTTTTTCTCCCACGCTTTCCATCTTCCTCTTTCCCCCCTTTCTCTCGCTGCCTCTCTCTCCCCCTTTCTCTCCCTCTTTCACTCGCCGTGATTGGATTAAGACCAAAGAAGAAGAGTGAGGAGATGAAGAAGGGATGAGAGCTTATTAAGCATGTGAGAGGTGAGATGACATAAGGGCTGTATGGGAAGAGATTGAGGAAGAGGTGTGTGTGACCATGTGTGCAAGTGTGTGCACATTTCTGTATTTATCTTCGCAGAAGGTACGGTGAGATGAGGGAGGAAGTGAGGCGTTTAGCCGTGGAGCACTTTAATCAAGGGGCGAGCAATCCTGCATGACCCACTCTGTCATCCATTATTGATGCCTGCCTCAGCTAGGGCTGATGAATCATTAAGCCACTCATCAGGCCTGGGAATTCTGCCTCCTCCTCGGCCGATGACACTCATTTACATAAATCACACGCTGCTATTTTTCACACGCTCACACACAAACACAAACACACACCCACGTGCAGCCACACGCACAAAGTTCATAGATTTTGGCTTGCTTCGTGGAGTGCATGGCTCACAAAGCTTTTCCAAAAACACACATCTCTGTCGTACCTGGCAAGTTGACTCAAGCTGCGAATGCAGAATTTAGAACGAGGCATATGCTGTTCACGACAAGCACTCCAGCAGCTGCAACACCTGCACACTCAGCGATGAAAGACAATATGTTCCACATCCTCCGGACCTCACATTGTACTTGTTTCTGACAAAGCGTCCGACATGTTTAGCATATGTAATCCAAACAAATCACACACACGGCACATACACGAACGCATATAGCTAACTTTAGATGTGGAAAGTGAAACGGGAGGACCGGCAGAGAGAGAAACAAAAAGAGGCAGAGAGAAGGAGATCTTACAGAGTTTGTGTTTACTTCTTGCCTCTGGGTTTTATGGCAGAGGAAAAGTAGAGAATCTTAGGGAAATTGATGAATACCCATGGCACGCATGCACTCACACAATCCACCCACATGTTTCCTCTCATCTTTGTGGGGTTTCCTCTCCTCTCCTCTCTTTTCCTCTCCTCTCCTCTCCTCTCCTCTCCTCTCCTCTCCTCTCCTCTCCTCTCCTCTCCTCTCCTCTCCTCTCCTCTCCTCTCCTCTCCTTCCCCTGCTGCTGTTTCCATGTCTTCCCATTCAATGTTGTGACTAATCCCGTACCACAGGGTAAGAATATACCTCACAGCAAGGGTAAGAAGGCCCCATAGCAGACTCATGCAAAAACACGCAAACACATATCACGCCAAACATACATACACAAACAGACAGAGGAAGCAGGCACCCTGCCCGTATCAAGGAGGTAGCCAAGGCCTGGTGGCTGGTAGCTGGAGGCTGCTTGCAGACCACTGTGATCCTGCCATCCTGGCAACGCGCAGCCAGGACATTTCTGCACAGCGCTAAGCTGAGCGCCTGGCATCTCCAATCTGCTAAACACAGGAATGCTGCTGCTCATGATAATTGCGGTGGGTTGTTCCCTGCATCACGGCTGATGTGAAGGCTGGTTGAAGCAAACGGCATGAATTATTAGTGTCTGCATCGCGGCTCGCGCTGCTGGTGGAGGTAAGTCTGATATAATTTGATGCACTGTTACTGATGCATGACCGACCCCGTGCTATCAGAATGTCCTAGTAGGTCCTATCTGCTTTGATAAATAAACATGAGCGGAACCACCAGAATGAACACACGATAGCACACACAGCGTTATTATAATATTACATGCATTTCTGCCCCACTTGTACTCTTTTTTTGTCTACTTTCCTGTATGTGTACATGTACAAGGGCATTCTATTGTATGATGCTCTGTGTGCACATACAAGCAGTATACTCCCACAGAGATATTATGAGGTAATAGCTCAATAATACCCTTTTCATCTCTCTGAATCCTTGACCCTAACATTGACCTTTTCATCACTTATTTTCCCCCAGGGCTATCTGTCAGAGTTCAGAGGGGAACGGTGAAAAGTTCAGGGTTAAGATGCTGTCGCTGAGACGGCAGAAACAAAAAATGAAAGTCTCACCTCGAGATTCACCAAGGCCTACTGACAAAAAACTACTTGCAGTCAAATTATATCATATCAAAGTTTGACTGAATGAGATTCTGAACGTTGGAAATGTACTTAAGTCAGATTTATTGTAACCTCAAGTGAAACACATTCTAAGTTTTCTAGACAGCAGACCTCCAAATGGAATTTTCAACATACAAAATGTATTCACATGTTATATAATCATTATTCCAGTCTCTCCGTTTCTCCCTCTAATTCAGGCTATGACTTGAAGCTGTCTGTGAGAGTGTATTGGTGTACTCAGCGGTGCACTATGCACCAGAACAGCCTATTCTGTGCAAGGCACAGCAATGCAAAACATGGAAGCCTTGATCTTATGTCAACGATTTCAGGGAAGTGAAACTTGTTCAAATGCATTAAAATTCCTTTGCCACTTTGATCTATAAATGCAACGTGCCTCCTCGACTCCTTTCAGTCGCAGTTATTTTTATAAATCGGCGTTATGCACATGAAAAGTGCGAAAAAAATATGATCAAGCTGAGGATGAAATCCAAGTTGCTTTTTTTTCAGAAGGAGGCCCCTTGGTCTCTGCGAGTAATTCCTGGGCTTCTGCTCAACCACGAGGTGCTGGTTCACAGCCTCTCTTTCAGTGAGTCATCTCTCCTCCAGAGAAGAGATAATTAATTTGTCTGAGCTGCTCTTAACCCTGGCCCGGTGTGTCAGTGGTGGAGGCACACGCAGCCATTCGAGCACACAGGTGCAAATATGTGTAACGTGCACACCCACATGTGCATGCAGGCATATACGCATGCTGAGCTAATGGATTTATAATTGTATCGCCACATCTGCTCCTACAGCACACGATGAAAGCATGAATCCATGTAGAGCAGCAGAATAGGAGGCAGAGTCGGAGGGTGAAATGGAGGTTATTGAAGAACAGAAATACTGACCGGCAAATAAAGCACTCTCCCTCTCTCTTCTTTCATTCCTTCAAGGATTTTTCTGCAATATTGCTACTGCAATATTACTCCCATCGCCTACACACAAAAAGTCCCATCTAGGCATACTGTACACACATATGCACACACACACACACACACACACATAGAAAGATTTAAAGGCCTAAACAGTTGAACCGTTGACCTGCTAAAAAATGAATGGGCCGGAGAGATGAGACGAAAAGCAATAGGAGAGGGAGATAAAAAGAGCGTCAGGGAGAGGGGGATTGGAGCAAAGGTATCGCCTGGAGAAAATGGATGAGGAAGAGACAGACAGGCAGAAATGATAGTTTTTAAAAAAGGCAGAGACAAAGGATGCAGAGTCAAGAAGAATAAAAGAGGATACGACCAAACCTTGAATGAGACATGACATCCTAATGACTATGTAACAAAAACGCTTTCATCTCTCCATCCCTCACCTGTCGTCTCGCTATCCAAGTTTTTGTTTTTTTGTGCAAGGGGGGCAATGATACTCTTTGATTACTATGATTTGAGGTTTTTGTGCGAATTGTTTTTTGTTTTGAGGGAGTCTTTCAGTTTCTACCTGTGCTGGGTGTATCCAGATGGTTCATCAAACATCCTGTAATTATCAAACACTCACTAATTGTATGTGAGCGCGTGTGTGTTTATGTGCTGGTGTGTCTCCAGGTAATTATCTGATGCTGCGATCACTAATGACCACACAGACAAACATCTGTCCCAAGGTAATATACAAAATGAGAGGTTGGACCATCTGCTGTATCCGTGTGTGTGAAGCGTGCACGCATGTACGCAACTTGCGTGTGTCACTCTTGACATGCTGTACATGTGATACCGTAATGTGCACTTTACAGATGTTTGCAAACCTTGTGATGGAGATGTTAAATCAACAGAAGCAGACAAACTATTTCCAAACAGCCCACACAAAAACGTACTCTCACACGCCCACACAGAGCTCACACAGGTCAGCTCAGCACCACAGACCTCTGAGGCATCAGACCCAAACATAAATAAATGAATTCTTCTAGTTCACAAACTAGCATCTTAAGTCTGACTGACCT
Organism: Sebastiscus albofasciatus; assembly: GCA_916701655.1. Lineage (NCBI taxonomy): Eukaryota > Metazoa > Chordata > Actinopteri > Perciformes > Sebastidae > Sebastiscus > Sebastiscus albofasciatus. Next base: position 78,661 of record CAKAOI010046640.1, on the reverse strand, counting down.
TTGAGTCCAAATGGAAAGTTACACATGTGAGCAAACACAAGCCCTCTGGGTGAAAACATCATCCTTTATGTGATTGATAAAATAGATAAAATGGTCATTCAATTCATGAAAGTCAGGGTCCTGTGTTTGTGTGCATGCTTATGTTTCCAGTAAACAGCGGGTCAAAGATGCACGAGTAAAGAGTGACTCAGTCGTCAGTAAACTGAATAAAAGTTCATCTCCATCTCAGAGGTGAACGAGCACTACATAAGCCAGCGAGTATACTCGAGCGGAAGCACAAAGACACCTATACATAGGCAGAGATGAATGTGCTTGTACATCTCGCACCTTTCTCCATAATTCCTGAGGGCGTGCTGTGCTGTTGTACGAGAGACTGCCAGGTTGCGCCACCTCAAACAGCGGGTTCATTTACAAGTTACACAATGCAGCACAAACAAACAGGGAGGGAACTTGCTAGGTAGTAGAAAAAGAAACAGAAAGCTGACAATGAGTTTGGGAAAAGTCAGAAAATACTGAGGCAACAGAGTCGAGACACCCTCCGGGGAACCATCCTGGTTATCAAGTAGAGGTTATTATGCTATGAAGCACTAATGAATTCATTAGCTAAATGAAATGTCAATAAAGGCTTGAGAGAGTGTTAAAATCGATGCCAACTGTCTGACTCTCCCCCTCTACCCTCCTCTTTCTCATCATCCTATCTCACCCATCTGTCCCAATTATCCACCTTTCTCCCCAACACACACTCTCTCTCTCCGGAGTGTTGAGTGTAAACTGTGATGGAGGACATTAGCGGTGATCAGTGGGAGCACTTTGCAGTGGTCAGCAGGAATGGTCCAGTCATACAGGACTTTAGTATTCAGCAGCACTCACCTGCTCACTCTCAAACTGCTCCGCTAGGGCCTGATGGCTCAGTTGGTGTGTGTGTGCGGTAACATTACACTGTATGAATGTGAGTGACTGCCGCATTAGGGGCCACGACTCTGAAATAGCTCTTCTGACGATACAAGACTCAACAACTTTACAGCAGCTGCTCTTAAGCTTCTATCACCAACACCTTTTTACCACTCACATTTAACTAATCGCTTCTTTTCTGACATTTGCCGAACTTTGTAAATGTCAAGATGCTATTACCAGCTTGATCGACCCCCGTATGGAGTTTGTTGATACTGAGCCTGTATCACTTATTTTTATTATTATGATCATCATTAGCAGCAAAGCAAAGATTCCTGGGTGTCGTGTTTACGCCCATGAGCAAACTGGCGCGCCAAATGGCGAGCCAGTTGGCTCATCTCACCTCTGTCCCCTCATGATGGCTTAATATCTGTAGCTAAGTACTTGACTCACTCCGAACACGGCCGTGTTTTTGTGCAGCTAAATACTTGTTTCAAGATAATTGTTCAGGGCATATGTTTTAAATGCCACCTCATTTACATAAACACTGTTCAGCTCCCCGCGGAATCAATGAAAACACGAGGGGTGCAAACGCAGAGTCACATCCACGCACACACGCATACACATTCACACTCACTTTGACACTGTGCTGTATAGCCGACGATTCATCTGTTTTCTGCAACGGCAGTGAAACATACATCAAAGTGGTGCTCAGTGGATGAGCAGCTAAGTATGCACACAAGCAGGGCTATAATGTTCTATTGAGGGAGGCGTTTCTAAAATGGAAATGGGGAGACAGAGGGAAAGGGGTTGAACAGCAAAGGAAAGGAAAAAAGGAAGGAAAGTGTGTATCAGTTTGGATCTGTTTGAATGTCCTCTTTACACACACCTTTCCACGTCTCTCCTCCTGTCCTCCCTCCATGCTGACACCAAGAACGGAAAAACCTTTGAGGTGTTAATGAGAGTTTGAAGAATGACTCACCGATGATGATTAAGCACTAATATACATACGGGAAACAAAATTCTGGCACGTCCGAGAGACCTATCACAATGACTAATTAGTGATGATAAAGTAGTAATGAGCAAAATCCTAATCTAGACGTACCGCAGAACTCCGCAGGGAAGCAAACCAAACAACAAAAGCACAGAACTCTTAACAAACACGAGAGGATTTGTTGTGGAGGGGGAAAAAAGAAAAGGGGGCCGTGTGTCTAGACGGCTGTTCTTTACCAATCACAGGCGCCCAGTGTTTTCTTAATGCTGCAATGCCTTATCAAAGTGAAGACACAAAAAGTTACCCCTGACAAATCCCAGTTGTGATATCCTTTGTACTCCACTGATCTAAGCGAAATCAAAGAGCAGCTAGCTGTTGTGCCGGCTGGCGCGGCGTCCTCTGCAACGGAGCGGACAGGAGAAAAAGATGTTGCTCAGCATGTCTAACAGTTTTGAAGAGGTGCGTTAAACTCACCCGCTCTCGGCTGAAGGACTTTTTTTTACCCCCGCATAACACAAGAGGTCACTTTTGAACTACTTGACCACAAGTGCTGACTGTTTATCATGCTGACAGGCCCATAAATTGGGCCATGTCAAAACTAATATGGATGAATCTGAAAGCACATCTTTTTTTATGTTTTGACCTTCCATACCTACTTAGCCAGCATTTTTTCCAGCACCGAAAACTTTCCACATGTATCTATATTAGTTAGGACAGGAGGTAAATGCTGTCCTTCCTACCATGAATGACACCTATTACTGAAAGCCTGCACCTTGGAGAGAATAATATGTACTCAACATTTCTATTTTTACTCGCTTTGTCCACATGGAGGTCAGCTGTAACTACTAATACTGTCAAACCCTGAGTATGGATGGATGGAGTCAATGTTTTGATGAGGGACACTTAAGCAGAGTGAATCGAGACATTTTCGTTGAGAGGAAATCTTCTGAGTCACTGCTGGCTGGTTGTGTTGTTTACTTGAATTGTTTCAGGTAAAATGGATTTAGATTTACAACCTTTCACAAGCACTTGAGCGCACAAACAAGAGAGTCCCTGCTTGTAACAGCCCTACTGCATACTGTCTGAAATGTAGCCAATACAACACATGAGTTTCGGTGCTGATACCAAGCCAATATTTTTTTTAGATATCATAGTTTAGGGAATATAAACATGTGTTAAACGAACTTTGTCTACATAAAATATAGAGTAAAGGTAGCAGTTTGTAAACATATAATCAAAGAACAAGCCTAAAAATCATTGAGCATTTGATTATGGCTGCAACTAACAACCATTATCAGTTAGTTAACTTGCTTATCATTTTGCTGATTCATTATTTTGTCAATAAAATGACAGTAACTTGTGAAAAGTACCCACCACATTTTCCAAGAGTCCAAGGTGAAGTCTTCAAATCGCTCGTTTTGTCCGACCCACAGTTCAAAACCCAAAGATATTGATTTTCCTGTCATGATCCGCCCTGCTTTAAGGTTATGTTCTCTTTGTTTGTTGTCATGCAGTCATAGTTTCCTGTTTATTTTGATTTGAACTTCTCCTGTTGTTTCTGCCCTCGTATGTTTCCCGCCTCCTTGGTTAGTTTCACCCTTAGCCCTGCACTCACCAGACCTCTGTTCACCTTCTCGTTCTCACTCTCCCATTAGTCAGTTACTACACATACCGGTCCACTTCCTTTGTTCCATCAAAGAACGTATATTGCCAAGAAGTGAAAGTCAATTGTTTGTTCCATTGCAACATCAGCGCCCAGCAGCAAAGCTATACGCTTCCGCCATTTTGGACTGAAAGCGACTACTGGACGCCAGGAAAACATCTGTCTAAAAAGTGCCGAACAAAAGTAAAACAACATTATTTCTCCTCTATTGTCATATTCTACTGAAATGGCCTGCATTGACCAATACAATATTATAAATATAATAAGCACGGCATGGCGGCAGTGGTTGTTGTAAAAAAAAAACAACAACACCTGAGTTTCATCTCTATGTTTCTATACTCGGTTACGTTGTCAGGTTCATCATCATTGCTATGCAGTTCTCCTTGTTACTTGCTTGCTACCTGCCTGTTACCTGCTCTCCTGTTATCTGTCTGCCGGACCCACTGCCATCTGGACTTTAGATCACTCTAAGCTTCTTTTTTTTTCCGCATAAATTGCTGAATTCATCTTGCTGCTTCCTCATCTGTCTGCATTTCGGTCCAATCCGTTTCCCTGCATTGCCAATCGTTACCGTTTACAATGATATCAATCAAAAGGTACTGAATCAATTACCAAAATAGCTGCCAATTGATTTTCTGTCAATCAAAAAAATGGATTAATTGACTAATCGTTTCAACTCAGCATTTGCTGCCAACTTTCAATACATGAAATACATGAATATACTTCAATACTGACAGATTTTTGGTCTGCAAAAAAGCATTTTGTTTTGATGCTCATCCCCTTACTGTAAAGTTTGACAGAAATTGAAAAGACATGGAACATTGTCAAGTCTCTTCAAATAAATTTCCAGAATGTGTTAAAAGGAACAGAAAGTATTGGCTGCCTGAAAAATAGGCAAATGCATTTATAAATCTCAAAATGTAGATGTGCTTAATATAGTCAGTACGCTTCAAGAGCATCCAAATTAGACTTCTTCTGAGAAATTGGGCTTGCTTCTGAGAAAAGACTAAAACTTGTTGCAGGCGTAATAAAAAATGAGTATTTGATGATTCTACAAGGAGATGAATGGGCTCTGAGACAGATGATGCAAATGATCACATTTAAAAGGGGAGCCCTAATTTGTAGAAGTTAAAATGTATGCATACAATATATATATATATATATATATATATAGAGTATGTGCAGTGATGATCTCTTTTACTGGTAGTCTTTCAGCCCATCTGGAGATAATGTTTATGTGAGTGTGCAAAAGTTTGTAAGTCTATTTGTTAATAGGACTCTTTGCAGCATCTCTGCCAGTCTGACTGTGTCTACTCAACACTGTTCGCTCATTCCCATCACATAGTGAGCGCGGGCCGAACATGACAGACTGGTAATGACTTGAGTATGAACACGCGCACACACACACACACTCACGCAGACACGCTCGTACACACATACCAGCTGCTCCCTTCCTCCTTTCTCATCAAACTTGTCATCAGCTCCGCCAGTTTGTCTCGTCTCACATTAAGAGCTCATGAATAATGTGTGATTACCAGAGACCCTCCGAGCAGCTCCTGAATCTACAACACACAACACACACACACACACACATGCACACACACAAACACACACACCAATTCACACAGTCCAAAATATCATGTTCATATTTACATCTTTTGTCATTTTCTTTGCTTCTCTCGCTCTCTCTCTCTCTCTCACACACACACACACACACACACTCACATTCTATCTTTGTCCCTGCCAGTTCACGCACACACAAAAACACATAGTGAGTATAAGTGCACACAGACTGTGAGCCAGTGTGCAACTAAATGCCAGTTTGGTGGCTCAAAGGAACCACAGGCACCAGGGAAAGGTCAGAGAGTTACCCCACCAAGCTACATAGGCAGGTCACACACATTTATATACACACACTCACACTCACAAACACTCACACATAGACACGCAGACACACACAAACACACACACACCTAACAAATACTCCCCAGGTAATTAGTGCTATTTTCGGCTGGGCAACTCATCTCCTCCTGAAAGCACTAATGTAATTTGATTCCTTTAATTCCCATAGCCTCCAGACAGAGAGTAGGAGGCATGGAGGGACAATGGCTTCATGGTTGGATACCCAATTTCTTCTCTGTTTAAAATATTCAATTCTAACTGTCCTCTACTAAAAAAAAAAAAAAAAATCTTTCCTTTATGGCTCATGAAAAAAAAATATCACCCCTTTTAAAAATATACACCTCTGTGGATGACAGCACTGGGTCTCTTATAGCCTGCTCACACTGTTTACACACTTACAAAACACACTTTCCTATACTTGTGAGGAACTTCCTGTGACAACACCAATTTGCTAACCATTATGATGAAGTAGCCACAAGAAAAAGTGAGTAGAAGTGGTTGAAATTGACTCTTTTACAAGCTCAAGGACTCAAACTAGATAGACCACAAATTCTCTCTCTCTCACACACACACACACACACACACACACACACACACACACACACACAGGGAAATGAATTGAGTGTTTCTCCTACCGGTGAGTCGCTGGTCGCAGTGGGACACAGCGGTCCTCTGAAGACTCCCTTGACGCGCCGAAAGTGTCCATTGCTCAGGTGCGTGGAGCTGATAACCAGGTAGTAGCACGCGCTGCACGCCATCCCAGGGGCCTCGCGGGGCTTTGGGCCCATAAACGAGGGGTTTCCTCACTTCTCACTTCTCTGCAGTCGGGTGTCCTGCAGGTGTCCGTCTGGGTGTCCTGTCCCGGATGGGTTGGCACCAAAGTCGCGCGGGTCCTGCGCGGATGTTGCGCAGGTGAGAGGACGTGTCACTCCGGTCCTTTGTTGGAAAGTCTGTAGCTGCAATTTAAAAAAGGGAGACAAGATGAGAATGAAAAACTATATATGCAAACATTTACAAACAGAAAGAGATAAAAAAAAGACAGACAGAAAGAAAGAAAGACTGAGAGACATGGACATGTTATACTGACCGAGCTCTGCCGCTGGAGTCTGCGCTTGGCATGCTGTCGTCGGTCGGGCTTCAATAAATGAATGAGCGCCTGTGGAGTGCCAGAGGAGGAGAGGAATCCATCCAATCTCTGTTTCACCCCCTCTCTCTCCTTCTCTCTCTCGCTCTCTCTCTCTTTCTGTCTTTCTCCCAGTGCACTGGTCCAGTCTGTAAAGTGCATGCAGCCTCAGCCCAGCAGCAGCAGCAGTAGCAGCCCAGTTGGGTTTCTCAGTGCAGAGAAGAGGAGAGGGGCATGCAGACACTCTCGCAGGTGCGTCTCCGCTTCACGCACGTCGAAGAGCAAAGAAAGGGGAAAACATCTGACCCTCTCTCTCTCTTCTCTTTCTTTCTTTCCCTCCCTCTGCTTACTATTGATTGGGTTTAAAATCTAGATCCCAGTCTTGTGAATGAAATTTCCTGGCGGTTCGGAGGAGGTGGGAGAGACGAGAGCACATTCATCCAGAGCAGTCAGTCCTATAGTTATTATCGGGCTCCAGCAGCGCAGGCAGGCTGAAGTGGTTCAGACTCCCTCTCAAGGAAGAAACACACACTCCCTCTCTCCTCCTCCTCCTCCTCCTCACCTCTCTCTCTCTCTCTCTCTCTCTCTCTCTCTCTCCCTCCTGTCTCCCTATAAAATGCAGCCCGTGCACCATGCGTGGGTCTGGGACATGGGAATCACTTCTGTCCACGCTGTGTGCTTGAGCAACTCCGAATTGAAGTGCCCCTCCTCTTCCTCCTCTTCCTCTTCCTCCTCCTCCTCCATCTCTTCAATTTCTCCTTTCTTTCACTTTCTTCTGCTCTTTCTCTCTCTTTTTTATACTTTATTTTTTTCACTTTTTTCAAGGCTGTTTTCATATATGCAATCCACTGTTTGTAATTACAACAGACTATAAACCAACTTTTAAGTAGATGAGCTTTACAGATAAACCCATCAAGTCCACTATAGAAAAAACAACCTCAACATTTAAAAAACCCAAAACAAAACCAAGAAAAGAAATAACAATAAGAATAATGACAAAAAGAAAGAGTAGAGTTAAAAAACAACAACAA
>CAKAOI010046640.1:12642-71037 GCA_916701655.1 Sebastiscus albofasciatus | reverse complement strand
CCCCCCCCAAAAAAAACAATAATAGCACAAAAATACAAGAGTAATGATAAATTAAATCAACAAACATATATTAATATCATTTACATGGGCACACACATGCATCCTTCTTCACATGTCAGGTCACATCCAAGCATTATGAATATGTGCATGCGTGTTAACCCATGTAACTATATGTTTCCTTCTGTTAGACTCCATCTCTTCTCAAAAACATCCTCCATATTACTCTTTCTCTCGAGGAGAAAAAGGGGATAATAAACTTTATTTACAAGGTGTGCGTCATTGCGCGTGATTTATCTTCAAAATGAGCCTCCAACAAATGTGTCAATCTCTCTCTTTCCAATGCCTTCTGGTCCAACATCACATCACCTCTCTTTTTTTCCCCTTCTTCTGAGGGCATCAAAGTGAAAAAGCGCCACACTTTTTTTTTTTTACAAGGTCTCAGTATCGTCAGGGGGGAAAAAGGAAAAACCTGGCTCAGTTTGCAACCTCGGAGCCAATGATTTGATTACAGATAAAAGGGTCTTTCTCCGGCTTTGGCCTGTCAAACTGCACCGTCAAAGAGTGGATAGCTCGGAAACTGGCTGCAGCTGAGCCTCAGTGAGTCTCAGCGGCTGTATGGCGCTGTCCACCAACGTGGTGCTGAAACTAAACAGCCACAGCACCACGGCGAGTCATGCATATTCAGCCCGGGATTAGGGCGCCTTTTGTGCTCCACGTCAACACTTAAACGCTGCAGACAGCTCCGGGTTTCTAGAGGTAAACATGAGGTGGAAGGACACAGAGGGACACAAGTCAAGGCAAGTTTATTTATATAGCTCATTTCATACACAAAGGCAATTCAAAGTGCTTTACATATATAAAAGCAAGATAAAAGAGCACAATGTTAAGTTAAGATAAAAATGAATAAAAGAATATTAAATTATAAGTTGAAAGAAAAAAAATTAAAAGGGTAATACAAAAACAATCAAAAGACAGTAAAGTGCAGCATTTGATCAATTAAGAAAAGCGTCTGACGAACAGTTTTTGGTCTTGAGTCTAGATCTGAAAGTGGCCACTGTTGGTGCATCTTTGATCTCATCTGGAAGTTTGTTCCACAGTTGACCAGCTAAAAGCAGCCTCACCATGTTTCCTTCTGACCTTGGGTACTGCTAATAGATGTTTTCCCAGTGACCTTAGAGGTCTAGTAGGTGTGTACTTCTGAAGCATATCTGAGAAGTAGTGTGGACCTACCCCTTTAGTGATTTTTAAACAAGCAGTAGTGTTTTAAAGTCAATTCTGTGACTTACTGGGAGCCAGTGTAGGGATTGAAGTACTGGAGTGATGTGATCAGTTCTTTTGTTTTTTGTTAGAACTCTAGCAGCTGCATTTTGCACCATCTGAATCTGTTTGATTGTCTTTTTAGGTAGGCACCATGAAGAGACCACTGCAGTAATCGACTCTGCTCGAGATAAAAGCATGGATACGTTTTTCCAGGTCATGCTTTGACATGAGACCTCTAAGTTTAGCTTTGTTTTTAAGGTGGTAAAAAGCTGATTTGATTATCGCTTTCACATGATTATTGAAGCCGAGATCACTGTCGATTAAAACGCCAAGAGTTTTGACAACATCCTTTGCTTTAAGTCCCTTTGTGTTCAGATGATTAGCAATCTTAATACTCTCATCTTTCTTCCCAAATAAGATATTTTCAGTTTTGTCCTTATTCAGCTGTAGGAAGTCACAGCCTGCTCCTTTTAAACTTGATGTATGCACCCATATGAGATATATCCTTACTTTCATTCTGCTATCAAGTTGTTTAAGGTATAGAGGACACCTGCCACTGTAGATGAGTAATGTCTCAACAAACATGTCTGACTCTTGATAGGCTACTTATCCTCCCAAGAAAGTTGCTAGATTTAGTGCAGCTATCAATTCTGCTTTAGGCTCTTTAAAGTATCTGCCTCCACATAGTGACTAAATCAAAAAAAATAAGAGAAGGTTGCTGTTGTTTGTGATGCACAGAAAACCCTCAACAAAACTTTCCTCTGATCGCATCTTTTATTCAACAAACACCCAAAGGACACCTTGCAGAAAAAACTTTTTTGGTTTCTATTACCGTTTCTGAGGCAATTTAACCTCCAAACACTTGTATTACAAATATGGCTGACCCTTGTGCTTTTTTGCAGCTTTTGCAAACAAGTTATTCTCAGCAACCTCCTACACTTTGTCAAACTGTTGCTCCTCTGCAACCTACCTCGTCCTCTTCGTTCTACTGCATTTTCTGTCCAGTCCTCGAGGCCAGGTGCTGCCACTTCTCAGCCCTCTCAAACCACGGCCCTTTGTAGCTGCCTGCATCACTATACATGATGAACCAGCCTCGGAGCTATGTTAGTCAAAGCCAATGTTGCATTTTGGTTTTGATCTGTTACGAATGAGAGAGTGTGTGATGGTGCCTTTTTTTTTTTATATATGCATGCCCTCCTACATGAGAGGTTTATTCCTTTGGGATTCTGCAGCTCCTAGTTACAGTAAACACAGAAAGAATGATGTGTCTGTCTATACATACTCCTCAGATATGGGCCTATTAATGAACTTATGCCCTACACAACACACACACACACACACACACACACACACATATATAAGTCTGTGAGAAGAGGCTTGTAATACAGTAACATCTTTGTTGAAACAAGTATGGTGACCCTCTGTGGGTTCTCCGGAGACAGAGGTTCCTCAGTGATGGATTTCCCCTCTGCTGTAATGGTCGGTGGAGTGTACCATGGCTTTGTGTGATGCTGTGAGACAGAGAGAAACATATATCAGGAAAGTGAGGAGCTTTGGCGTTAGCCGACACATATGTGAAATGCCGTACAGAAAGCCTGGTTGAAAGCATTTTATGATATAACATAACAGCATGGTATACAGCAACTTGAGAGCAAAGAGCAAAAAAGCAAGCTCTCCGAGATTGTCAGTGTTGTAGCGAAGGTGATTGGCAAGTCACAGAATCAACTTTGCCTCACACCCACTACATTCAGAGTTTAAGCTGCTCCCGTCTCGCCGTCGATTTAGGGTCCTAAGGGTCAGCCGGAACATATATAAGAAGTCTTTTATTCCCTATACCATACAGGCTTTGCATTCAGAATGACTGCACCAGGAAACACTTGTTATCTTATAAGATAAGCTCTCTTTTCTATTAGCATTTATATACTGTATATTTTATTTAATGGTGTTTCGTGCTATGTGTATTCTATCTATCTATCTATCTATCTATCTATCTATCTATCTATCTATCTATCTATCTATCTATCTGTCTGTCTATCTATCTATCTATCTATTTGCTTCTGTGTGTCTGTTCTTACATAATCTTTAAGTAAACTATATATCTTCTGAAGTGACCTCAACAACCCACCCCTGTTAATATTTAGTATGTCTGATTCCAGTGACCGAGTCAACATAATAAAGAACAGGTGCAGCACCTATTTTAGGATAGCCATTTAACCTTGGATTTAAATATACAGCCAAAGCAAAGTTTAATTAAACCCCCTTTTTGAGGCAGATGTTGGCCCAGAACTCCAGTTCAAGCTGTTCATACACATTTTTTTTTTAGATATTAGAGTAAGTTATTGGCTTCTTGCACATCACATTGTAGTCACTAGAGTCTCTCTTTGTGATGGCATGTATTGAAAAGAGGAAGTCTATCAGGAATAGAAGTTGTGTCATGTTTTTTTTATTTATGTGAAGGACCCTAGCTGCTATTGAGGACACAGCGGTCTTGTCCTTGGTATATTTCTAGGTATCTTGTGGGTTTTAGTTGCCTCAACCTGGAGGGAGTTTACACTCTACATTGGTAGATATTTTACAGGCTGATTCCAGTATTTTTTCATTCTTTTAATTTTTGACTTATTTTAGGCCAATAAATTAATAGATAACTAAAATTACCTTCCAGACTTGTATCTTCCTGTGCAGAATCGCTGCCCATTGAAATCTAAGCATCTCCAAATTTGGTGGTTTTGCATTTTTCAGACAAATACAAGGATTAAATGTTCTCCCTACTTCTTAGGCTAAGCCGTTTAAAAAAAAATGGGCTTATCTGAAAAATGTCACAAAGCAGGACTGTTTTTTTTCGGTCATGAAAAGGTGGCCATACATGGTTTTCACAGGACAGAGATCTTCATATTGGGAAATAACATTTATGGACAATATAACTGAAACTGAAAAAATATTAAAAATGTTGGTGTGTGGTCAGGCTCTCCTGGGGGGGAGGAGGTACGTGGCCTCATGAATTCAGTATTTCTAATATGCTGGCTACTGCGCTGCTGTGCTGATCATGTAATTTTGCATGAGTCTGTAGGTCTGCATGCTCTTACATAAGTACACCAGTATTCCTCTGCTCATACTCCCTCCAGTGATTTTCTTTCGCTAAGCTGTCTAGGATCTTTTGCCAGTTCATTGTAACCCGAGGGTCAACAGTGTGTGTTTGTACGTGCGTATAAGTGTGTGGCTGTTTACACTGTACTGATGCTGATCTGTCCCAATGGCCAGCATTGTCAGTTTGTTGACTGCTCAGCAGTCTCAACTCTAACATCACCTCGTCACTCTCCAATTTCCTCCTGCAGCCACCGGCCCCGAACCTCGGCAGATCATATCAGCACAACTCCCTAATGACAATAAAGCCGTCTGGGTGGAGAAAATATCACTACACTCATATCTGCACCCGGACACCTACACATACTACTACTTGACACTCGAAACATTGTCTTTATGCTTTTTCTCAGCCAATTTTACCACCTGGGAATACACTTCTCACACACGACGAAAAGGAAACCAATTTTACGCAGGAAATTACCTCCGTGCTATCTTCTGGCTAAAGCTTTAGTTAATGTCTCGTACACTTAAGCACTGCCAGGTAATGTATTTTCTGTGTCCTGGAGTGCTACTGAGAGCGGAGCAGCGGTAGTAATGAGTGCATCCTGAACAATCAGGTAATGCGAAAAACAATGGCACAAACACTTAAGGCTCCTCGATAGTGATTGAAAAAAAGGAGCTCCTTCGTGTTTGTTAATAATGTTCTAATAATGTCAGGGAGCGAAAAGCACACAGTATGGTACAGGTGTGGGATTCAGTACCTTCAGGTTATACTATGTGCAGAAGGGGGGGAGGGGTTATTTGCAATGATCATTCACAAGAGGAACACTGTTGTGTATATTTTAAACACTCTAATTCCCTCAAGTACCTCCCCTCTCCCTCGCTATCTCCCTGCCACTGGTGCACTCATTACTGTTGGAGATGATGCAGTAATACTGAGAGGATGGGGGTGGGTGGGTGGGAGAGTCAGGGGCGAGAGACAGACAGAAAGAAAACGAGAGAGAGAGTAGGCAAAATCTCGGTGGTATCTGTTTTCCCCAGTTGCCGCCTCTGGCTCTTTCTCCCTCTCCTCTCCTCTCTCCTTATAAACCGTTGAAATATTACAGTTAGGTTTTGGGCCCATATTGCTGTCTTTTATGCGGCGTGGATGAGATTGCATCTGAATGTATTATGATCCAGAAGTGGGTAAGTGTGTATGTGTGTGTGTGAGGCAATAAATCTGTGTGTGGTATGTGTGTGTGTGTGTGTGTGTGGCCAGACAAAGTCTTTGGCCTCCAATGACTCAGCATGGCATCTCCGTGAAAATAGTATGCAAATAATTTGTATTAAGTGTGGAGGCAGATAAACATTCTTACAAAAATGCGATTTCTTCACCGCTCATACAAACAAGACCAAAGAGCTCCACAGAGAGAGATTTCTTTTATCAGATAAACATTGCACGGTTCAAGGTAAATTGTGGCTCTTTTTTAAAACAGCATCCAATTTATGAACACAATATAACAGAGCCATGATTTGACTTTAAAGCTACCATCAGCTACGAGTGGGTGTGTCAGCACTTACTGTATGTTTGCATATATGTGGGCAGTTAAATTAGGATTTACCACCCTAATTTGTGCATATGTCCATGTGTGTGCTGGGGAACATTGAGATTTATTGCTCAGTGTGTTTGTGTGCATGCCATGTGTATGTATGTCTACTCACCTGAATGTGTGTGTGTGTGTGTGTGTGTGTGTGTGTGTAAATCTGAGTACGAGCATATGTGTGTCCGCACATGCACCAGTAAGAATATAAAAATGCCACGAACAGTTGTGTCTGCATATGGGCGAAGCCATGCACACGTTGGTCTTGCAGTGCAGATTGATAGGAATGAAATATTCTGTAATCTAAATGTAAATGGAAGTGAAATTTACCGGTGGGTTCTATGTAATTACCAGTGCCACAATTTATTAGAGTTGTGTTTGTGTAAGGTGGAGAGCAAGAAAGAGGGTATGAGAGAGAGAGAAAGAGGGGGATGGAGGGAAGAATAAAGAGAACAAATGAGAGTGTGGAAGGGTTATCAGAATGGCAGAGTAAGAGAAAGGATGATTTATATTTAGATATGGTTTCACGGTTGAGCGGTAAATGCTCGCTGCATAGGGAGAGGGGATATGAAATAAGAAGCTGGTCAAATCTGGTCAGAAGACGACAGAAAAATAGGAGTGGAGCGGCGAATAAGACTCTGTTCAGCATAAAACAGAAAGGGTAATATATGGGATGAGGGCCAGACTTGGGCCTGTCAGAGCTGACAACCTGGCTTTGGATTTGGACTTGATCTCCTGGGTGGCGGTCAATTAGTCACTCTCTGGTAAAGGCTTCTGATATGTCTTTGATATACGGACGGCGCGCGAGTTATGCTCTGTCCCGGCCTGAACCCTGCCGGCCCTGCAGTTAAAGTGAAATGGTGTCAGAGGCAGTTGCACCGAGAAAGATAGGGATCATTAAGGTGTGCTGCTGCGCTAACACTATTAATGAGACTGCAACTCTGCCTCATACATATGCGGTGAAAGTGTGTCTTTACAAGTCGGTGTGTGTGTGTATATTTCTCTTTCTGTGTGTGTGCTTGTATCTGTATTTGCATGCATTTGCTCAAACTCCTTCTCCTGCTGCATTCTGGTGTGGTAGAGATTCAAGATGTAGTTTTAATGCACTTCTAGCAATTCATTTCACATATCTCAAAATCCTCTCCTCCTCCCTTTTTTTTTTTTTTTTTTGCCCCGTCTCCCCTCTGCAGCCCTCTCCCCTCTCTTGGCATGCTCCCTGGAAGCTAATCAGCATAATTCTGCTGCAGATGAAAGTAATGGCCCTCAGAAGAGTTAGCACTAACACAGAAATACACAACACCCGGTCCAGAATGAATGACATCAGTCTGAAAGTGTGTGCATGGACATGTGTGCATTTGTGCATTTTCTCTCACCCCTTTTGTTTGTCTTTGTAAGCGTGTGTGCCGTGAACTTTTACCACTCTCGACCCCATACTTGTTTGGCATTGTGAAGCCTGATTCGAAACGCTATTGACTGGATCAAAAGACGCCGCTGGTGTTTCGGTGCCAGAATATGAATATGTTTCCTCTTGTTTGTGACAGTAGAAAGTTGTTTGGAATGGCAGTTAGCTTATTTATTGGAATATCAGCGGCGCTTTGTAAATAATAGATAAGGTCTGTTGACGGGGTCTCTGGTTCGTCCCGGAGGACAATGGGAAACACACTGTGCTCAGCCAATTTTAGTCAAACACAGGAGCACACTCAAGAGTCCTCTCATCTGCGGTTATTGTACTTCAAAGCAATGACAGTTAAGATTAAATACGGTGTTAGAGAGAGCACGGGGAGAGGAGAGGAGAGAAGAGGAGAGGAGAGAAAATGAGAGGAAGAGGAGAGGAGAGCAGAGCTATCATAGCGGTCCAAGCTGATTTGGAGGAGCCCTTATCTGGCCTGGCTCCGTGCCCCCTCTGCTCTTGGCTGCCAGCCACGTCGAGGAGTGCCTAGCAGGGTCAGAGGAAGTGAGGTCATGTGAATCATGGAAGCAGTTAAAGATCCACTTGGCAGCAAATGGCAAATTCACCACTGAAGGTCAGACATACATCACCCATCAGAGAGAGATAGGGGCAGAAAGAGATAGAGAGGAGGGGGTGAGGGGGAGACAACAGAAAGGGAGATCTTCCATCTTTTGACTCTATTGTGGAGAGAGCAGATATAGGGCCCATCTTTGCGGTAACGTATAGCCCACCGAGGGAGCTTTATAGTGTTGTTTTGTGCTTGAAAGCAGAGATGCCATGCAGATAAACAGCAGCTGCTGCTCTATTCATTTTATCCTCTCTTCCATCCAACTGCACTTGCACAAACACCTTTTAATCTCAACAAAAAAGATATTTCCCAGAGAATTAAACACAGGCGAGCATCCGCGGCCATGTCATCCTCCTGGTGGTGAGAGTCTCTGGAGCCAGAGGACCGGCACAGTGACCCGTCTCAGGCCGCTTTAATCCAATCTGTCTCCTCAACTTCCTAATAGGCTGGTGGTTTCCCAACAGACTGCTCCACCGAGACTGTTGCTGCTTTTATCTGTTGTGTAGCTGTTTACTGTTCAGAGGTCAGGCCTCTCTTTGGTTTCTGTTCAAGAAACCAAAGCTACATCACAGTACATTACATCCAAGCTCACTGTGATTAATGTGCTGGGGTATCCACTTGTGTGTTTATTCCACGCACAAATGTGTGTGTGGCGTGTGTGCTTGCGTGTGTTTTAATGTGCTTCGCTGGGTCTATCAGACTTTAATCTAATCTGGTAGCCAGGCCTGCCATGGTGACCTGTAATGATTTAGAGCTGACCTCAGCTCTCTAACTCAATACACTCTTTCCCCCCTCAGCCACAGCGTGCATATGTGTGTGCACATAAATGTGTGTGTAAGAGCATGCTTGCTTATGTGCCAATACAAGCCTATTAACATAGAGACAGTGAGGATGTGCTTGTGTGTCATGATGCCACCTTAACTTTGCCCCACCACACCCCACCCCCCGCACACTCTTTGACCCCCTCGTCCACAAACACACACACACACGCTCATGCAAAGCCACACACACATACAACCCCCACTCTTATTCTCACCATACCTGACTCAGTCTTTCTTTCTCTCTTTGACCTTCAGTTTGAGTTTATGAGAGTAACCTCCAATCCTATAAACAGGCCACAGTCTACCCCACCCACCCCCCTTCCCTCCCACACACACACACACACACACACACAATGGTTATTGGATTCATAACTGGGAGACTCCTATCCTCCTGCTCTCTGTGCAAGATGAGAGGTGTTGAAATGAAATTCTCCCGCAGAAAAGCTCTGCTCTTACCTGGGATTTAGAAAATCTCTCTCTCTCTCTCTCTCGCTCTCTCTCACTCACACACACACACATGTGCACACACAGCCTCGAGGTAGCAGAGGCTGTACATTGAAAGAGAGTGAAAAATAAGTAGAGTGAGCGAATGAGAGTCAGAGAGACAGAGAGGGATTACAAGGGGGTAAACTGGGAATGGTAGCAGGATGACAGGAGGAGGAAGAGGAGCTATGAAGGCGCTCAAAAAGACACGGGGAGAGCTGAGTTTCAGACAGAACTGATCTGTCTATCTCTGAGGCTGAAGAGAGGCGGGCGAGAGGTGACCAGGGGTGGTCAATGGGGCAATGGAGAACTCAATCTGTTCTCATGGCAGAACTGATGTAGCTGCACTTATTTTTCCCAACACGTAAATGAATGAAATGCTCCAACAGGACAGGTTTTTACCAAAATTATAGAGTAAAATACTTTGAATCTAAACAACATAATAGGTTGTTTGTCATTGCTGTCCAAATCAACCCAAACATGACTTCATATGAATGTTTTTCTGATCTGCCATTTTTTTTCCCTGAGCACTTTCAGGACTTATCATCTGTGTTGACGTTGATACACTAATCTCACCTCAGTGTCCAATTAGCTGCTGTTGTGGAGCTTTCAGTCATACCACATGCTCTACATCACCATATTGAGTGTGCCCACTTTGTATTTGGTTCAAGCCTCTGAACACCCACACGTGTTTTCAGTTAATCTGGCCGATGAGAGTCTTCAACCGGTGAGGGCGGGACAAATTAACACCTTTATCATTCTTATTGGTAGATTTGTGACCTGATAAATTCCCATCAAAGCTTCGACCCTCCTTCAACCTGAGCAGAGGTCTACTCAGCCAGAGTGTAAACACCTGTGTGGGTGTTCAGAGGCTTTAAAGGTATAATACGCAACGATTTCCTTAAAAACAACTTATAGACTGACACAAAAACAGTCCATCTCAGTCATCCCTTATACTAGAAGTGTGTGGCGGTGTCTGTTTCTGCAGAGACCCTACAGCCCTCTGCCTGTATTTTCTCTTTTCTTATTATTTTGATTTACTCTGGACGCCTCTGGCCATCTGCAAATAGCCTTTGGGCTATGCGCAAGGGTGTGCAATCCCGTTCAGGTATTCAAATATTGCCGCTTTGTCACGCCCCTTGGCTTCTGATAACAAGGCACAAGCATTAGGCTATACATCAGTGGGCACAAGTCCCCCTTTAGATGCTTTGTGGCCATATTTGACGGATGAGAACGGGTTTGTTACATCGCTGTGAGTTCCCCTGTTCCTCTGTCTCTCCTCTGCTTTGTGCAGTGGCTGTTGTGTGCTGCTATCGGCATGTGAGTTTGACCGAGGCACACACACCAGGCAGAGTGGACAGTCTGCCTTTCATTCAATATCTGGCAACTCGGCACCTTCCCGTAGGGTTGTGCGGAGTTAGTTGTAAAAAAAAAAAAATAACGTTTTATTTCTCTGATTCGCTGTTTTGTCCCCACTGACGGCGCTCTCTCCATTCACACTATAGCTCGTTCGACCATTGTTGCTTTCTCTCTCCCCTCTCGCTAGCTGAGCTGTGGCCAACTTTGCTGCCAACTGTTGTATACCTTTAAGGTAAGGTAAATATGGGGGTCATGGTTAAAAGAAACCAACACTGATAGTTGTCAGGTGCCAAGATGCGAATCATGGCCTCTGATGTCAAAGTCTGACACTTTTTATGCCCAATCATCCACCCTGACTCCTTTTCTAAGAGGTTTTTTACAGCATTACAACTACATCACGCTATTTCAGCCTTTGCCGCTCTGAGACAAAAGTCATTATCCACATGACATTTGAACAGACAATGCTGTTGTTTTCTGGTCAGGTCAGTGCCCCTAAAATTGAATTGAAAATTGAAAATGCCCATTTGCCAAGGTCCTCCCTTCCCCATTTGATCCTCGTTGAGTTTGTAGGATCCAAAAATGTAAACCTCAAGGCCTCTGATCAGCCACACAGGTGTTTTTTAGTTATTCTGTCTGATTAGAGCTCTTCTCAGGTTGAAGGTGGGTGGAGCTTTGATGGGAAAAGGTGTAATTGGTCCTGCCTTAACAGGTTCAACAAGGCTTTAAGTTGACTTGTATTTCTTGTCTTATACAATGAGACTTCCAGTGACTCCTCTTGTAATGAATAAATTGCGATTATGAATTTAGCAAAAGATTTACGGTGTATTTTTTCTCTTGATCAGTCCAGTTGAAGCGTTGTCAACATAATAACACACTATGTTTAAATGAGTGACTTTCTCACTGCTTTGGCAATGCAAAAATATTATAATTATTGTTCCATTAAAGCTCTTTGAATTGCATAGGCACAAACACAAAAGAGACGGAGACTTTAAGTAAACATCTTACAGAAAAAACCTCACCTGAAAAAACAGACGGACAACAGAACATTATTTACACTATTCTAAGCCAGCCTGCGATCGGCCATAACCCTTTCTAGGGTAACATGCAAACATGCACATTATCTGCTTGAAAGTAACAGAAATACAAATTATGGTAGCCATAATTACAACAGTACAATAAATAACTGCTGCAACTACTCCCTAGAGGAGTTTGCTTTGGTTATATAGAGACCACGATAACACAGCGAACCTCTCTATTCTCAGCCTGAAGCAATTAAACGACTCCCATGATTGCACCCATAAAACATCCCGTGTCTTTAACAGGTCCTCGTTTCTGTGTTGTTAAGCAGAGCCATTATGTCTAAAAATGTTTTTTTTTGCTGTTGATGGAGTGAGTGTGCTTGAAAAGTGAGGGAAAAAAACTGCAGTTGGATGAATCCTGTGAATGATTTCATAAAGTCTCTATTTTAATTATGTCAGAGTTGGGAGAACAGAGACGAGGTCACAATGGCCCTCTTGCTCTCCCGCGCTATCGGCCCATCTTTTAATTATCCAGCACTCCTGTGTGGAAAGCAGAGGGTTGGTATGGAAAAGCAGAGATAGCAGGGGCTTACATTCCCTCATCAACTGCCTGCCAGAAGTGTGCGATGATTTGATGATTGAGTTCCCTCTCTTTCTCTCCTCTCTCCACTCACTATCTTTTTTTCTTGTGTCTAATATTGCAATAGAGGATTCATCTCATCTTAAAAGAGTCTCTTAAACACTTGTCTCTCCTCCATCTCCCCCTATACCTTCACAATCACTCTTTTGCATACTATATACTCACTGTAGGGCATTGGAATTCATTTTAGAAAGAGATACTAACATGACCTGGAACTTATGTGAGGATAAAGGGAAATACTCGCATGGCGAACAGAAAAATTCGTCAGAGGAACACGTGAAGAATGTTGAATGCTCCTTCGAAATACGATCTATAGACAACTGAATCTCTCTTGCAAGGGTACATTGAAGGAAAGCATTACAAAATGTGTCACCATACCATGAATCACTCTCAATGGTTTGATATTTACCTTGACCCGTAAGCCACTGCAGCTTATTTGCTGTGCCTCTGTAAAAGAAGAGCTGCCTCTGTGAGGTCTGTTAAAGCAGATCGCCTTAAAGGACCAGACGTATCACAGATTTTCTTTTTCATTACAAATCATATGTCCTTTACATCTCAGCTGAGCATTTTGCAAACCATGCTGTTGGGATTTTTGGGTATTTCTTTCTACAATTTTAGGAAAGCATTTGTCTTTTCAACTTTGTATCATGCGGAAATCAATAAGCAGACAAATGAAACTTGCTTGAGTTGTCTAATCCATCACAGAGAACATCAAGTTTACAAGAATTTGTATCAAAGTTGCTTTGTTATTGCAGTTTATATGCAGTGCAAATCTGCAATGCATTACCATACAATGATAACGGAAACTTCTCTCCAGGTCTGAGAGTTGTGCTGTCGATGACTGGAACGTTCACTTTCTCACATTTTGTCACCCTTTTCTCATGTAATCAATTATCTCTGCATCTGAAGAGCCTCTTCTTGTCTTTTCAGTGTGAAGGCATTTTTCGCAATGAGATGAGAATATAATGCAGACTTAATGTTCACTGTGATAGATTACACAACTCAAGCATTTTTTCAAGAGTCTCTTAATTGATTGCCATGAAATGGAAACCATTATCTGCTAGGAATGGTAGGGAGAACTGTACATCGTGCATTTGAAAATGATCCGAAAGAATATATTGGTTGCAAAAACATTGCAATATTCCTTCAAGGAAATCCACCAAACCTCATGTCAATATAAAGTATACTCCAGAGTAAATTATATTTACTGCAACCCATCAGGTCCTGTATTTCAACTTCCTACATTTTATACTATTAATGTTGACCAAATGTGTACAGGTAACAAATCTGAGAGAAATCTTCCTGATCGTTTATTCAAACTTTTCTAATTAACAGATTCATTCTCACTCATCCAGTCATTTAATCTTTTTCTTCTCAACTATCTCACTAGCAGAGGTCAATGTACAATCCTAGACTGTATATAAGAAGTGGACGTAGTCACTGTGATGTCAACCATTGGTTTGTGGACTGCCGTGTTGAAGCCTCGAGTTCTGCATTTTGGCCGTCACCATCTTGGTTTTTAGCTGTCGCCGTGTTGTTTTTTTGCAACCAGAAGCATAGTACAACCGAATGCTGAATAAGACATTTTTAGGCAACCAAAAAGGTTATAATTAACTTTGATGAACTGAAAACACACTGGGAAAGGGTTAAAGTCGTAAGACAAAAACACAAACAACTCCCAGACCGGACAACGCTGTGGTAGTGACCTGTCAATCAAAAAGTAGCCACGCCCTAAATCATACCCTGCTTTACGGTCTATTTGACTCTAAATGGAACCACAATTTACTAAATGAACATCATGCTGTATTGAAAAAGACTTGAAATTAGCAATTGAAACCATAAACTTATGTTTACAATGTTTCCTGAGGTACTACATCAAGTGAGAAGTAGGTTAATTTTCTCATAGACTTCTATACAATCAGACTTCTTTTTGCAACCAGAGGAGTCGCCCCCTGCTGGCTGTTAGAAAGAATGCAAGTTTAAGACAACTTGCATTGGCTTCACTTTTCAGACCCGGAGGTTGCCCACTGTGTACAATAAGATGTAGTGGTCTTGGCTTATTATTATTTTATGATCATTTGGTTAAAATGAAATGTTCCGTAAAGTTCTACAGACTCATTAAAGTCCTAATGTCTAAGAAATATTGATGTCACAGTCTTTTTTTCCTCTACATATTATTTCAGTTGGTTTAACTTGGGTAAATAGTAAAACTCAAACTCTTACACATCCTAACCTCTTTTATAGAGGAATTATATCACCTCACTCTTTATTTCAGTGTTTAGACTTCTTTGTAAAGACTCATTTTCAGACTTTCTTATTTGGACGGTGAGAAGAAGCTGCTGCCTCTTTGGCATTTGGCCTTCCTCTAGCGTACCACGACAAGAGGCTTTTCAGAAACTCCGCGAGGCATTGTGTTTGTCAATGTGTGAGAATATCTGTTTGCATGTGTGTATTTGTGTGCACGCATGTGCTTGCCTGTTGACTGTAATCTCTAATCTATAATAAATCATTGTCACTGTCCTAGAATCTGAGCTTTTTGTTTCGCAAATGTGAATACCACTAGACAATCTCCCCTCTCTCTCTCTCTGTCTCTCTCTTCCCCTTTCTTTCCCATGGGGAGTGTCTATTTTAGGAACCTGATGTTCTCTGACAGCTTTCACACATTCCTCCGTGGCATTAACACTGAGAGAGGCTCTCTCTCACACATACACACACATTATAAGGGAAAGCATGCACAGCACCTATACATAGAAGATTACTGAGTCTCTCTAACAATAACATTTGCAGACGGTCCTCAGGACACGTCATGTCAGCCGCACTCGGGCAAATTAGCCTCTGGACATACACAATGAAATACAACACAATACAAAATGTTCTTCTAAAAGTCACAGTGCATTACCACGCACAATACATAACATTAGCATACAATACAATATGATGTGGCACAATGCAACTCTGCTCAATATGAAAACATCACCATACATCACAATAAGATATGCTGCATTATGTGCATTTCCTCATCCATTTAGTATTGAATGCAGTCAGGCTGTCTCTGTTAGGGGTCTGCCAGCCATGATGATATGATATCATGTTATACTTTCTGTCATAACTTGTCAAGTAAGATTACGGCCAGCTTCAGACATGACATAGAAATGGGGTGGGTGGGGGTGACATCCTGAGGCTTTTGTACAGTGTGTGTGTGTACAGTATGTATAATACCAATACGACTGATGGTTCTGAATATGGCACGGACATAACACACACACACACACACACACACACACACACACATTTGTGCAGCGACACACACACCAAGACATAAGAGTGCGAATGACACTTAAATGTCAATCTGTAGCTCAGGACGTCAGAGACTAATTACACTCCTCTGCTGACACAAAGACGCTCCATTGGCTCTTTCTTTGAATCTCCACGGCTACCTGACAGGATACGTGACATCGACAAAGCCAGAGGGATTACTGTCCTCAGGATGACCACATGGTCTGCGGAGAAACATTATACAAAGTGATCCCTGTCACAACACATGTATGCATTCATATGTAAAGTTTGTCGGCATGTTGGGCTTTATTTTGTCATCTTCTTCACAGCTGTAGAGATAGTGTATGAACAGCCTACGTAGCATGTGATCATTTGACATTTTGAAGCTGGAGCTTTAGCTATTTTCTGATTGTTTTTTTTCTTTTTTTCAATCTAAAGTGAAGAACTATCTTGCTGCTAGATTAAAAACATCTCTAGAGAAAAGAAGCACTTAGAATTGTACCAATGAATTTAGTACAAAACGACTGATAAAAATGGAAAAGTTTGCCACAATGGACTGCGTTCCCGGCAACACTGTGTGTGTTTGTGTCTATAAATGTGTGCCTTGAATGTGTTCCTCTGAATATGAAGGTCATCAGCAAGGGTATTCAGAGTAATTATAAATTTTTCTCTTCTGCAGGCCAATCAGAGGAGGCCACACCTGACCTTTGACAGGTCAGAGTTCACGGCTCTCAGCATGGTCACACAGCAATTAACCTACATGTACTGTACAAACTGTCTGTCCTCCTAACTCCCTGTCTCTCTCTTACACTCACACACACACACACACACACACACACACACACACACACACACACACACACACATTCATGCACACATGTGTGAACTGCAACTGATGCATATTTGAACTGCATGTCTCCCTCTCCGCTCCTTTTCCATCTGTGCCCTTCTAAATGGGGTCAGTTTTATCAAATGGATTATTTTAGCAGTCATTAGCACATTGGAGGGAATGTAAACTAGTGTGTACAGCAAGTTTTTTGCCAATCATAGTCAAATACTGTCCCTTCATCCTATACAGTCTGTCTTTCTTTCTAACTCTCTCTATCTCTCGCACACACACACACACACACACACACACACACACACACACACGGGGCGTATACTCAAACTGAGGCTCGATTCATCATCCAGTGTGTGATTTTCACCTGTTCTTGCCGACACCTGCCATTTCAGGTTTGCATGCGCTGCATTTTTCATCCAGCTGCCTCATGACACATAAACTCTCTCTCTCTCTCTCTCTCTCTCTCTCTCTCTCTCTCTCTCTCACGCACACACACACACACACATCTGCACACATCATTCATGCTTGAATTCTCTAATATTTGATTGCCGCAACTCGTTAATTATTTACATTCCTCTCAAAATCTATTTTCCTGAACGACAAGGTCACACGCTCAATTCAAAGAGGCTTTATTGACATGACCACAGTGAAACACAGTATTGCCACAACACATTGTACATCTCTCTCTCTCTCTCTCTCTCTCTCTCTCTCTCTCTCTCTCTCTTTCTCTCTCTCTCTCTCTCTCACATTTGCAGATCTACACACGTTCATGTCATACACACAACACTGAAAACCAGCTCTATTTCAGCTGTTTCTCACATTGGTCTGACCCGTTGTAAGCCTCCGCTAATTAAAATAAATGCTAGTATTGTTTGAATTATTTAAAAAAAATTAAGTCCCACATTTGGCAAGCATTATATAATAATGCACACATTTAATAGCAATTATAATATATATTTTCCATTAAAATGTGACTGTATGTGCTACAGGTGAAATGCTTCACAATGGAAGAATCTCTCTCACACACACACACACACACTGAAAGAAAAGGAGAGTGAAGAAAACACAGTTGTGTTCTTTTATGACAGCTTGGCAGTATGAATATTAGATATTATACCCAATCATCATTTTTATTTATTCATTTATCTGCTAAATGTCTGTTTCTTATCGCTGCTAGCAAACCATCTGCTATTTGGAAACACAATGTTGAATGAAGGCGCAGGAATGTTCAGCACAATAGAACATAATAGAATCACATAGACGTACGGTTTTACAGACTATAACAGATTAGTGTAGAAGACAATGAATAATTCTCGCTCTCTATTAAAACCCCCACATGAGACAGCAAAATGCACAAGGAACTGGTGTGTCTTATCAGCGCTGACAGTATGTATGGTTGTATTTTCTCCAGGGAAGCACAAAACGGGCAGGATGGTTCTGAAATACTGAGAATGTTTGGGTTTTTTTGCAATTAAGGAGAAATTTAAGTAACAATGCTTTTACATTAACATTACAATACACTTCAATTCAAAGCTAATCCCTGGAAATCATGTTTCCCCCCTGAATTATTACATCTGCTGGCGACACAGAGATAGACGGGTGACCAGACGCACAGACAAACTCACAGACTGATAAACAGGCAGGCAGAGATACACATAGGTATTGTCAGTGAAGAGAAAGGCAGACTTTCATATTGTCTCAAGAGGCTTATTTAAATTCCATGTACTCTCTTTGCTTGGTTTGTATTCAAACTGGGGAGGCACCAATAACCACACCACAAGCAGAAAATGCAGGTCGCCATCATTTTTAAAGCTAACTTTATTGCGGTTTGTTAGAAATCACCACAAAACATAGTTTTATATACATAAGGAGAGAGACGTCTGCTCTAATATTATCAACACCAACCTGACAGTTACTCATATAAAACAACCCGCAGTTGGAACCGATGCTCACATGCATATTTCATATATTCATAGCACTTCATGTATTCTTAAAACCAAAGGAAAGGTGATTCCAGGCAAAGCCATCATTCTTTGTTACAGGTACAAGCACTGAATTCTGATTTAACAACATTTTCTGGCACCGCATTCTAACAAAAAATCCTTTATGAGTTTCCAAGTATTTGAATGTTGTAACTAAAAGCATTATTAAAGAGAGCACCTACTATGCTTTTGTGCTTTTCCCCCTTTCTTTAGTGTGTTACATAGTTTTTTTCTGCATGTGAAAGGTCTGCAAAGTTACAATGCCCAAAGTCCACGCCAAAGGGAATTACTCTCCCAAACAGAAACATTGCTCCTGAACTGGCAGAAACACCTTTCTTGAAGTCCCGCCTTTTCTTCCGTAATGTGGTGATGTCACCAAGTAACACATCTGCACAATACATGCCTAGCAGCTAGTTTGGCACGCCCTAAAACAAAGCTAGTTAGAGCGGAGCTGGAGCGGAGTCCGATGAGGGCAGGAGCTCAAACAAAGTGTTTCAGACAGAGGGCGAAAAGAGGTGCTGCAGCACAGCCGGTATCAGAAAAATAAAGCGCTTTTTTTTTAACATTGAAGCATTCAAACATGTTCTAATAGAAACCCAAAATACAAGTAGCCAATGCACTTGAAAATGAGCATAACACCTCTTCCTAACTGGATGCGATGCGAACGAGCGAACATCAGATTGTTTCAGTTTTTCCAAATGAAGATGTCCTAACATCAGTGCGTCAGCGAACAGGCAAACCGATGTGTCGCTTGTTTGAAAAAAAAAGCTTGCCCTCGCTCTATTTATGCAAAGCTTCGCCTACCTCCCACCTATTTTCCTACCTACCCAGTCCTACCAGTTTATCAGAATCTCTCTCTCTACGTGATAGATGGTGACATTGCTTGTACTACAATTTTTCACGCTCCATTCGCCAGAGTTCGCTCCAGAGGTCGCTCCAAAGGTCGCTCCAAAGGTCGCTCCAGAGGTCGCTGTATGTTAGGAAGAGGTGTAATAGGTCCTCTTTAAGATAAGATAAGATAAGATAAGATAAGATGAACCTTTATTAATCCCCGGAGGGAAATTCAGGAGTCAAAGCAGCAACATCAGCAAACAGAGTAAAACACAGGAGAGGTAAAGGTATACAAAAATTATAAAAACAATAATAGAGATATAAAAGATACAGAGTGAATGGGTGAACATAGTGTATGCAGTCCGTCAATAAATAAATGTAGTAAATATGTTAATTGTAATAACAACAGTCCTGGTTGATTTAACGACAACCGTGGTGACCGTGATCAGTGCTAAACGCAGTGACAAATACATTGTATTTCCTGTGGCTGCTTCACAATAAAAGCCACCCTGTGTTTCACCATTTGAACACTGTTAATATAAAGCAGCGGCAGTAGGATGTCCCGTTTGCATCAGCAGTATCTTAATACGATATAAAGACAGTGAACAGTAAACAGTGAGGCTGATATTACGGGATTATATGCTGCATCATTTCCTACAATGTGGATGGCAATTTCAATCCAACGTGGGAATGGCAGACTCCGCCAGTAAACGGTAAACAGATATACATGCAAGACAGAGAGATAGACAGACAAGACAGACAAGACCTCAATTAAAGTTAGTAACCATGGTACTGATCTAACAGGCCTGCTGCAGGCTTGTAATTATTTTTCACCAATCATGGGTCTATGTGAGTTGCCATTGTATCCCAGAAGGCAGTTTGAAGAGGAATGAGAACAAATGGCATCCTCCCTTGTTAGGAGATTTTTTCCTCTGTGTTTCCTGGTGTGAAAATGTACATAGAAACAACAACTTACCTAATCACCATTTATCACCATACTGCTCATTAAATGTGTGCAAATTGCATGCTGCCTATAGCCCACTCTCTTCTTCCCTCACCCTTCCTGCTGTAAAAAATACAGAGCAGGGAAAATGCATCTCTGATGAGTATGAGGTTTTCATCCTTATAGAATTAGACTTCTGTGTCAGCTTTTTCCTACCTTGTCAGCTCTTTCACTCGACTGGAGGTAAGGCTGAGGAGATGAGGCGAAAAATTCTTTAGGCCTATTCCAGCCTCATAATGGGCTGCCGATTTCCCCGCAGCCGCGAGGGAGGAGCTGTGTGGATGCATGCTATTTGCAGACCACAGCTGTTCGTCAAAGATATGATTATATAGAATGACACAGATACATCAGAGATTTCCATCTCAAACCTCTCACAGCATGGCAACCAAAATGGCTCTGTTCAGTTTCATCTCTCTTAGATCACACAAAGAGTGACGTGGAGTGGAAGGAAGGAAGGAAGAAGTTAGATGAGGCAAAGAGATTGTCAAAGCTTGCTTTCCAAGGAGGGGGGATAAGACAATCCCATGCAAGCATTATCTTTGTGGAGATATTTTCAAAGCGTCACAGTCCCCTGTGTTGTTGAATTCTGAAATAAGCAATGTAATTCAGCAGCGATGTGTGTCGGACGAAAGAGGAAAATCTCTAAATCTGCAGTTTCATGCAGCTCCTCCCCGCCTCTGATTTCTGCCGCTTGGCTTGCCAGATAAGATTCTGAACTTCAAACATGCAGTCAATGCTCATGCTGTTAAAGCAGAGATAGAGGACGATGTTATGTAGTATGTAGGCCTGCTGAGGAGATGGCGATAATGTTACTCACACACAGTTTCCTTACACCGAGCAATGACACACACGGAAACTCGCAGGAACATGACAAATCCCAGAACACTGAGAAACGCATAAACATTATGTTCCATATACATATGAACTATTAACATATCTCATCAGCCCTGAAGCAGCAATTTCATCAAAGACAAACATCTGCAGAAATAGGTTACACTTTCATCCAAACTGTTTCTGCTTCTCCTTAAACCTATTCTAAGTGTTTCATAATGAACATCCCAGGCGAGTCTGTCTGGAAAGCTGGTAATGGAATATTTATAGAATATTTCTGGGAATACTTGTGGGAAACTCTGGTTCTAACAAGCGTCTCTGTTCTACTGAGGCATAATTTCAGCTTTCCTAAGTTGCATCTCTGCTTTTGTCTCTTTTTCTGTGTTCCACTCGCTCTGCTATTCTCTCTCCGTTTCTTTCTCATTGTATATACAGTATCTTTTCTCTGCGCCTTCTTACCTTTCTCTCTGTCTGCTTTCTCAACAACCTGAAAACCTGAGCTCAGTCAGAACCTCAATCTGAACCTCATACCTAATGCATTACAGTAGTAGCCATCATATAACAGGAATCCCACAGAACTCATCTATCCTGCAGGCTTTTCCTTGTCCATTGTTGAACTACATAGGCTACAATATGCACACTGTAACTCAAAACTCTCTTTAATAACTGTGCCTCATATCATTCTGTGTGCCTTCTGACAGCTGGAAGCAGCTGGAAACTTCCAAATAATTGCCCTCGGGAATTGAACCTCAGCACCACAGCAGTTCACTCTTGCTCGCAGTGCATGCAGTGCAGTGTTGGCGGTGAGAGTTGCAAATGAGATTTTTTTTTTGTCTGCTAAACTGGCAGGATAAATGTTTAATGTTCACTATTGCAACACTGCATGTTCTTACAGTAATGCACTGCAGGCTGATCCAACGCAACACTAGACACAATTTGAGCTTGTGTTGCTTCTCACGTGAGCTGTAATCTGCAACTCCTCCCTGACATTTATAAAATGGCGGTTCAGCATGTGTTTGATGTAAACATGTCCCAGAGCGCATCACTGTTAAATGTCGCAAGATGTTTTCGGATAAGCACAAAACTCTCCCATGCTTTCAAACCCTCTCTGGATTTCTGTGGAAACCTTCAAGGATTGGAGAGGTGTGTGTATGTGTGTGTGAATCAGTGAGTTTTTGTCTTGCCACATTTGGAGACACATTTTGGACTTAACACTACAGTAGCTGATTAGAGACTGGTAAATGTTTTCTTCTGAATTTAGCCCCTCAAGCTCCCCACCAACCAAAGTTTTTTTGGTTTAGGTTATGGCCACATTTAGCGTTTGACATACAGTATATTGTTTACAGTTACAGTTCTAATCCTTAAAGTTGCTTTATTTTTTCTATTAACAATAGATCAAATGACAATGTATAATGTGAAAGGGGTCAACATGAGTCACCCGAGTCTGCATGGTCCTTCAACACTATAGGGAGCATTTTAGCACCTTTTCACTTATTGTTTTTGATTTACACAATGATTGGATTTACTGGGCCGGTGATTGGATGAACCATCTGTCAATCAAACTCTTACCGAAGCCAGACAGGAGAAGAGTGAAAGCATCTTTTCCATTAAAAGAAATACTCTCCAGTTCTGATATAACCGATGCTATTACAGCATCTACGCTAACCTCTTCAGGAGCCGTCATTGTTGTTTTGGAGCCGTCACAGTCGCCTCTCTGCGTCGTCACACACACCTAAACCACGCCTGTAGCTGCCAGTAGTTCCTCACAGGAGGCTGATTGGTCCGACACAAATGCATTACTTGAAGCCTGACGATGTATTTTCGCGTGATCTTGTGATATCGTGAGAATCCAGCTGATTCAAATTGCATACTCATGCACAAGGGATTTACAGGAAATGATACATGCACATACTGGATGTGATGCAGAAGACAAAAGTTGGTGTCAGAGGACATTGTTGACTGTCTTCTGTAGTCTTCTTGAATAAAAACAATGTGACGGAATGAATCGTGTCGGCCCACAGTTTGTTTTGGTGCACAGATGCACAAGTTGCTCTTCTTCTTTTGCATCTCTTGAGGTGTGTTTGCTGCCCCCAGAGGTTGACACGTGTCATTTCATGTCCCTCTGGAACCTGTTATTAAAACTCCCTTATTGTAACTACCAGTAAGCACAGGTGTTGCCGAATCAACCACAAGTGAAATCTGAAGGATTAACTGGAGCAAACCTTTAAATAGATAATTAGAATAATTAGTGATAATTAGAATAAGTGTCCTTAAAATGTTCAACCTGCGTGTTTCTGTTGATACGCTTGAGAACATTCTTTTAGTTCACCCCATTCTGTTGAACAGAAATAATTACGGCCAGCTTCACTTGAATTTACTCAAAGATTTCAATAGTTGTTAATTTAGGGACAGATTGGAAAAGAGAGGTGGGGGAGCAAAGGGACCGAGCGAGTGTGGTGAGCAAAAAAAAGAAAGAAAGGCAGACACTGTGGGAGAGAGAGAGAGAGAGAGTGACTTTTAGGCAGATAGAGAAGGAAGAGGAGAAGAAAGGAGAGATGTCCCGAGGCAGAGCGAGTAAATGAGTCATCGGAGTGGATCTGCTATCAGGTCTATTCTAACAGCGCTACAAGTGAATGGATGCCTTAAAGGTTAGGCATAAAATGATTTCTCATTTTGCTGCGATATCCCCCAAGGTAGACATTAATGCTTTAGTTATGGACTTGACTGTAAAAGCTCCTGAGGTAACGCGCTGCTTGTCTTCCATAAATATCTCCGGCTATCTATATGCACATTGTGATTCCAATGAGGCTGCTTTTATGGTGAGGAGCGTATTTTTGTGCAAATAGTCAGTAAAGTTGATGTGATGCTGTGTGTCATTTCTACAGCCCAGGTAGTCACCCCGTCTGCAGAGCCAACTCCCCAGGTGCTGCGGATCACAGCTGAGACTCTAGTCCGCTCTGATCATCCTGACCCATTTCAGCGTGCACACACATGCATGGGCACACGCACACACATACACCGACGAACACTTGCAAGCCGCCATGCATTCATACAAAGTAAAGCAGAACACACACAAAACACTTACATATGTGCCGAGCTTTATTTCTGCACTGTTGAGTCTGTTCGTGTCACAACTTTGCAGATGTTTTAGCCATGGGGACATGAACACTATTTGCACAAATTGTCTTCCCAGTCGTTTGGTTGGAACAGTGGGTTTTTGAAATGATAATGAATCTGTGGGCCAGGATCTCCCACATGGCACCATGTCTAGAGTGGAAACAGAAGAAATAGAATAAGGCAGCCCTGGAAAGCAGCAGAATAAGATTTTTTTTTTCTTCTGTCAAATGTGAAAGTCAAATCCTGGCTGAACTAGATATCCTCTTTAAAGCGGTCTGTGTTTCTAAGAAGCAATAAAATGTAAAAAAAAAAAAAGAGGAAGATGTGAATCTGAGATTATAGTTACATCAGCAGAGCACAGATGGTTCCCCATACAAGTGATTTAGAGTTTAAAGTCCTGCTGTATCAATCAATCTCTGGGATGCACAAGCAATAATAAAAAGATAGAAGTTGTTGGGCGGAGTGACTCAGAGACTCACAGTGACAAATACACAATCATATGACTTCAGGCTTACATTTTCCTACACATATAATCTCAGGTGTTGATTGCAGGTGTAATAAACCAATACACCCCACGTGCAAAGAGGGAGAGACAGGTCAGATTCCACAGCAATATAAATACATAGCCGGGATCATTTACTATCTAAACTCAGAGTGTAAACACAACAGTGTTGAACGCATGTCGAAGATGGCGAAGCCCGGGAGTGTACTGCTGCATCCTCTAGGCACGACAGCTGCCCCTGAGCAGGAGCTGCTGTGTATCTTTGGGACGGGGGACTTGGGGCGCTCTCTGGGCCAGCGTCTGCTCCAGTCTGGCTACAGGGTGGTGTATGGCAGCCGCAGACCACACAGCTGTGGCCCCTTGCCTCAGGGAGCTCAGGTACAACACATGGCATAACATAACACTTTTTAGTCTGTCAAAATGCACAAAAAACAAGCGTGTGTATGCAGCTCAAACATATCTTAATGTCTTGATATGTGTGTGTTGAACAGGTGATGAGCCATGCAGCAGCGGCCCAATCAGCTGGCCTGATCTTTATTTGTGTTCACAGAGAACACTATGAATTCCTGGAGACAATAGCACCCCATCTTGAAGGAAAGGTGAATCAAGCTTTGATTTTAGAATCTGTGACAATAAGGTACACAAAATCCTTAGTAGATACTAGTGGAAAAAATCAGGAAGGTGCTAATTAAAAAGTAGTTCCTGTTGCTAAATCAAGAGATATAGTATAAGTTAAGAACTTACTGCTTACTAAATTAGAAGATATTTCTCATCTGTGAATCTTCATATTGACAATCAACATGTAACATCTGAATCAGGTGAGGCTAAACAATAATTAACCAGTAGAATACTGCGTGATTAGGTACATATCAGTTACTATCTTTGTCCCCCTCCCTGTGTAAAGTAGTTTTAAAGTGATTTAAATGTGAGGTAATTATGATGCTTAAATAACGATAACAACTCACAGATAATGCTATATTTCATTTGAGAGGACACAAATTTGTACACAGTATTATAAAGAAGCAATGATACGTTTATGGTTAGGTGATACACATCAGTATGAAGTAAGTCAGTTGACTTTTGAGTAGTTCCACCGAAGAATGATCATTTTCTCTCCGACTGTTTCATTTGAATATTTTTTTAGAGGCATGAAGAGGTTCAAGTATGCAGTTTTTCACAAGAAACAAACAGTGAGTCAGAACTTATGTTGTGTAGTGGAAGTATGTTTTGCCTCTAAATCATCCTGAAAGATTATGTTGTGATCCCTTGGAGGAGTCCCAACCCCCCCCAGGTTGGGAACCACTGAAGTAAGTGATCAGTCTGCAGATTCACAGGTAGGAACTAACAATGTAGTTCTCAAATAATGTATCAATAGTCACAATATAATCCAAACAGAGTTAGCTGTTAATTTGCGTTTGTTAGCTATTAATTCATTCCCGTTTAATTCCAGATTTTTTCTTTACATATTCATCAGCAACTGTTCTGAATTTTGTGTACCATATTGTAACAAACACAGTATTACATTAAAATCTCAGTGTTGTACTAAACAGTTGTACTACTGTGTTCACTTCCCATTGTGATACCTGATATATCTTGAGGGCAGAATGAAGAGGTTAAAGACAAAGAATGTAGCTCAAGCGACAACTTATAATGATAAAAAAACACTTTATGCACATACCGTATATACCCAGCCAATTTCAAGACAAAGAGGTGCTTCGTATGCGAAAATCAATAATTTAAACATTTCATCACTATAAAAAATTAAAATCAGGAAATTACACATGGTGAACTGAAATAACAACAAAATTAGATAAGCAAAAAGAGGCATATTTGAACTGGAAAATAAAACAATATAAAAATATGAAGTGATAACGTTTTAGAAAATCAGATCAGAATCAGAGTTTGTAATTACTGACAGTGGAACAGTATGTAATCCACTTTACTCTGTTACACAATAAAGTAGTGTGATTACAGTAACACCTTAGTTTATAAAACATTATAGCTGACGCTGCATAATCAGCTTTTTTTCTTCTTTTTTTTGTTATCATTTCTATTCATACCTTTATCATAATCTCTGAATAACTCAACATTCTCCCTTAATTGTAAGAGGAATATGTACGAGACAAGATAAGAGTTAATTGAATTGATTGAACTCCTTTGTTTCTTTTGTTTCCTGCACTCTGTCGATGCTGACGGGCTGATCACAAGGTGCTGGTGGACCTCAGTAACAACCTGAAGAAGGACATGTACCCAGAAGCCAATGCTGCCTACCTGCAGAGGTAACACACTCGAGTGAATGCGAAGAGAAGAAATAAAGGATGTCACATTCATAAATATACTGTGCATGTAAAATGCTTCCATCCTCATAAATGTAATGTTTTATTCTCGCCATGATCTAAAAAAAAAAAAAAATAGAGCTAACTTTTCTGCAAACAAATCTAGGTTTAATGTCAACAATCATTTTGCAACAGTGGGTGCCACTTTTTTTTTGTTTTTCCAAATGCTGGCTGTCTTTTTTGGGAAAGTGCTCCTAAAAACCACTTAGAGCATGAGACATCAAAACCCTCAACTGAATCCAAAAGAAATGAAAAAAAATTGCGGGGTTGCAGCTCCCTTGGCAGGACGGCCTGCTGTGTGTCTATTCATTTGAAGTGGAAACATTGATTCTCACCATTTTGAGGCCCTTCCTTCCCTGTTTGTGTATGTGTAGATAGAAACAACTAAAGTCCTAAAGTGCTGTGTGTTCCTCAGACTGGTTCCCGGCGCTGCTGTGGTGAAAGGCCTTAACACGCTGTCTGCCTGGGCCCTGCAGAATGGTCTTCTGGCAGGAAAACAGGTGAGAGAGGAGAGGATGTGAGGAATGTGTTAAAAGATGTCAGTGGGATCAGGGCGAAACAGAGCCGGGAAGCTTCCGAGCCTTAAGGAAGGCTTTGGTTGACTGGAGTACAGATACAAAGACAGAGCAGTAGGGGGGATTATCAACTTGATCTTTTCATGATGAGACATGTTTGACTTCAAACCTGGCAACAATAACTGCTCTCAACATTTCCTGGAGTACAGCGGGATAAGTGGCTCTCAGTTAATAATAGGAGATGAATGCTTCAACCATACACCGACGCAAAATTTAGGAAGGGAATTTGATTTCATTTGTATTGATGCAGATGATTGATTTAGCCGTCTTTCCATAACAATGCAGGAGAAAACGAGGACAGCGCTTGTATAAACACACAAACAAACAAACAAACAAACACACTTAATGATGTTACAAAGTAGATAGACCACTGTTTATTGCAGCTTCCGCTTCACAGCTACAAAGAGAAACACAAACATGCTGGAACCTCTGGAGACCAAACCTGAATCTGCCTCGAATCCTCTTCAACACAAACACCCCCCCCAACCCCACATACACACACACACACACACACACACACACGTACACACACTCAGATACCACTGCAGTGCTCTATTTTCTTTGAAAACAGGTAGCTGTGAGAGAACAGGAGTGTTTGAATGTGTGTTTTTACCAGTGCATGTGTAGGTACAGTATATATCCACATGCACATGCTTGTAAGTGTGTGCTACTCATCGGCTAGCAATTTCATTAGATCCACAGCGGGGCTGTGGCTCTGTCACATTTACATTCAGATGGAGATTTAGTCTGTCGGCCGTCCCCTGCTGTTACTGGTGCAGTAATGTAGGGAGACATGGCTGGCTGCCCGGTCCACTTATACACACACCTGGGGGAAAACTGCTCAATCCCACTGACTCCACTATACGCCTGTCAAACTGCTCTCTCTCTCTCTCTCTCTCTCTCTAGCGCTCTCTATCTCTCTCCCTTTGTAGAATTCGTTTTTTCCCCCTTTTACAAACAACTTAATCGTCTTATCACAGAGCTGTGAGTGTGGTAATAACCTTCAGCATGGTGAAGCTCTAGAAATAGGATTACATATCGAGCAGCGTATGTATATATAGCATGCATGTGTCTTTGCATAGTCACACACTTCCAGAGGCTTCATCTCAAATTTACTGAAACAGCATGGTGGAGATCAACAATAGAAGGGTAATTCTGTAGACAGACGCTGTAGGTGTACGCGGTGCAGTCATGCGCTATTTATTCCAAACAGGGCCTGGTGAGTCATCTAACAATAATCTTAGAGTAATTATTAGCAACTGAAAAACAAAAGCTGAGCAGAATGCGGCAAGAGGAAAACATTTCTATTTTTATTGTTATTGTTTCTGAGTCATTTTTGAAGAAAAGATGCACTTGGTTTTTGGAATTACTGATTGATAGACGATATAATTGCAGATAAAGATATAATAACTTGCACATGTTGAAACTTTTCAGATTTTTTTTTAAAATAGTGCTCGTCAGGTAACTAAAACTGAACTGAACTGAAGTATTCACCTACATTAAGTTATAGGCCCTTTTTCATAGCAATGTAAATACAGGTGAAATTAATAACATTAATTATGGCCCTGGTATTGTGCATGCTGGCTGACTGAAATGGCTGTAACACTAAACTCAACAGGACCATAATTAATTTCATCACTTACTCCTGTGTTTATCCTGCAATGACATGTCAAAATGGCTGCTGTGAAAAGGACCCATTAGGACCTGGGCAACATGTCCCTTCATTACTGTAGTTTATTTTGAGTCAGTCCCTCGTAAACCATCCTGCTGCCCTAAATACTCACTGGCGCATCAAATAAGTGGTTGGAAATACAGTAGTTCAGAACAAATACACAGTTGACTTTTTGAAAATAAATTATGTTCCGCTTTTTAAGGAAATTATTTAGCCTTGTTTTAAAAAAATGAAAGTCTATATTTGTCACCACCTTTTAAAGATTGAAAGATTCTTCAGTGGGAATCAACGGGCTTGGGCCGAAGTCGGAAAGTAATGAGAGATGGACCGTTGGTTATTTTATAGTATTTGTTGACAATTCAATCAGGAGAGACTCGTATCAATTGAATGGTGATTTATTACAAAGTGCACAAATTTATGAATAGTAACAGTCTTTGGCGATTTAGACCCAATGTGACATAATAAGGGGGAAGTGATGCTGTAGTTGGATTTAGGATTATTCCCCCCGGGTCTAGACACTAGTGATGGTGGTAGTGAAGATTAATGCAGATCCGATGAATGAAGTGGAGCAGGATTGCTCTGATGTGATGAATCTGGAGGTGATGGGGTGGTGGAGGGTTGCATCAGTTTGTGCTGATACTGACACTGAAAACAGCATAGAGGAGAACGGTTTTTAAACTTTTGACAGCAACAATGTGATTGGTTTAGGGAGATATGGCAAGATCTGATTGGTCACTGAAAAGAGAGACGCCCATGAGAGAGAGACCCAGAATGAATGAGATTGCACCCCTAGTCTTCTTGACTGAATTTACGCATAAGCTTCATTAAAAAAATATTGGACATCACCACCCATGGCTCTAAAAATAACCAACACCTCCATGCTCCAGGTGTACCTGTGTGGGAACAGTGCAGAAGCAAAGCAAGCAGTAGCAGAGATGTCCACCAAACTGGGCCTCACTGTTCTGGATAAAGGGTCTCTGTCAGCAGCCAGAGAGCTGGAGGACTTCCCCCTGCGGCTCTTCCCAGAGTGGAGGCTGGCGCTTTGCGTGGCTGTCGGCCTATCCGCCTTCTTCTTCTTCTACCTGCTCATCAGGGACGTCATCTACGCGTATGTTGAACAGGGGAAAGACATCTCCTTCAGAATCACAGTGGCCCTGGGCAACAAGGTAAAGATTTGCCCCCCACCCCCTCTGGTTAAGTGTCCTGTGGATGGTCTATTACTTTAAAGGGATGTGTTCTGTGTTTATCCCCCAACTTTCAGGTGTTTCCAATTGTGTCTCTCATCATGTTGTCTCTGTGTTACCTGCCTGGTGTCATAGCTGCCTTCCTTCAGCTCTACAGAGGGACCAAGTACAGGTCGGACATCAAACCAGGACATACAGTACCTGTGCAATTTGTTGTAAAAGCTATATCATTTTTGGAGGCCTATAGCTCACTTTTGCATGTTCCAGGCGCTTCCCTGATTGGCTGGACCGCTGGATGCTGTGCAGGAAGCAGATGGGTCTGATTGCACTTGGCTTTGCTTTTGTCCATTCCATCTATACGTTCGTCACTCCTACTCGCTACGCCGTCAGACACAAACTCATCTCGCTTGTGGTGGATGAGGTAGAGCACAGCAGGCTGGTTCAAACATTGCAATGTTTCTACAATCCTATATGACATAAAAGCTAACCATATTTACAATACTGTCTCTCTCTGTCTCCCTTAGATGAAGAAAAATAAAAGTACCCCATTTTACTTTGATAACACAGAGGCATGGGGCCAAGACTCCTTCTATGTGCTGGGAATCCTGGGCTTCTTTCTTTATGTCCTGCTAGGACTAACATCCCTGCCCTCTGTGGGAGGCACTCTCAGCTGGAGAGAGTTCAACTTCATTCAGGTCAGAGCACAGCTGGAAATGTACAGTCCTTTATGTGTATATGTTAGAGTGTGGGTGTTCGTGCTTGTGTTCACCTTAAAGCCTACAGACGTTATCAGTCATGTGCTTACTATCAGTAAAAAATGTCTTTTAGGGCCGAAGTAATCTATATTTGGGGTTTTCCAAGTCTTCATTAGAGTTATTAAAGTGTTGTAAAAGCAATATGTCACTGGCAGTCATATCCCCGGAGCCTAGTTAACTAACTGCCTGACAAAGGCACACAGAGTGAAAGCCTGGCTGACTTTAGCCCAGGATCTTAAATGTTAAGTTATTCATTAAATAGAATTATGATACCTGGTATAATCCTCAGGGAGGAGATTTGTTAATACAGGTCACAGGTCCATTTGTGTAAAGGTCAGGTCCATAGGTAGACCTCAGATAGGGAATGAGACTCAGAGATAGAGGTCTAGGTCAAGATAATCATCATGATCTGGTGAGAAGAGTTGTGAAAAACATATTATAACTGGTATCAATTTACATAAACTGTTCTTTTTTCAGGGGTTGTAAACAGAGCAATGTAAGTTATTGAATGTTAATGCTCACAGCAGAAGGATTTACTTTCCTAAAAGGGTTAAACAAGATCCCTGATTATCATTAAAAAGGGCAATAAGGGCACCGTTCATTACTGCACTACTTTAATATGAATGTTTCCTTATTGTGCTGTTTACTTTAAGTCACTGTGGATGAGAATATCAGCAGCCAAATGCTAAAAATGTAAATGAAAGCACATTATCCAAGTAATTAACAATAACCAAGCCTCAAAGGCCACTGGTGCTACAAAAGCAATTACTCTGGAACGGCTGTGAAACAATTTGTATTTTTAGTTTATTGTAACACTGGTGGATTCCACACAATGCATCAGAAAAATACCACAGAAAAGTTCAGTACTTGACAGGTTTCTATTCATAAAATCAGTTGTACAATAGCTTTAATCTATCCAAAACACAATTTTTCTATTGGAAAATAGAAAGATAGATATTTTTTTTTATCAAGCAATATGTCTTATTTGTATATAATACTCTTAAAGGAATAGTGTGATGTTTTGGGCAAAATGCTTATTTACTTTCTTGCAGAGAGATGAGAGGATTGATACCACACTCCAGGGCAAACAGAGAAATGTTCTTCTCCTCCCCACTGATTGCATGCTGACTGGGCTCACCCGTGCCTAGTTCAGAGTCAACAAGGCACAGGTGAGCCTGTGGCTGCTCTCAGAGCTCATTAGGATGTAGGCAGACATAATGCAGTTTCTAACACATAAAAGACTGACAACCGGAGAAAACAGCTAACTTGGCTCTGTACAACGGTCACAAAATCCTCCCACCAGCTCCTCTGAAGATCATGCTTTATTATACTTGTCAGTATGAAAACCGAGATGTAAAAACAACACATTGTGTCTTTAAGGGGGGGTTATGTGCCGGACTATTGGCACGAGCGTGGTAATGTAACGTATGAATTAGTGAGCTTTAGAGGTGCTCGTAGGTGGATTTTATTAGCTTTGAACAATACAGACTAGCTGCTTCTTTGTGCTAATCCAAATATATATTTACCATAAAGACACGAGAGTGGGATCGATTTTGTCG
This sequence comes from Sebastiscus albofasciatus, assembly GCA_916701655.1. Classification (NCBI taxonomy): domain Eukaryota; kingdom Metazoa; phylum Chordata; class Actinopteri; order Perciformes; family Sebastidae; genus Sebastiscus; species Sebastiscus albofasciatus. The sequence continues at coordinate 38,312 of CAKAOI010046640.1, read as the reverse complement.
TCTAACTCTAAGTGTAATTTCCTAAAATATCTCAATACCATTTTAACATTTCCATTTTATGTGATTTTTTTTTTTTTTTTTTTTTTCTCAGTCTAAGCTGGGCCACCTGACCCTGATCATATGCACGACTCATGGCTACCTTTACGGCTGGAACAAATTTCTTCGTCCATCTACCTACAAATGGTACACTCCTCCTGGCTACATGCTCTGTCTGATTGTGCCCTCTGTGGTGCTGGTGCTCAAGGCGCTGGTCCTCCTCCCCTGCGTGGATCGAAGTCTAACCCGCATTCGACAAGGCTGGGAGAGGACCCAGCCAAGCGAGGGGGAGATTGGTAAGGTCACCAACCTGTGAACTCTGACCTCTAAAATCATCTGGGTTTCTGATTATTGAGAGTTCCATTCAGTCATTATTTTAAGGGGGAAAAAAAATCTAAAAACTGTACATAACTATACATTTTAAATAGTATTAAAAATACTGATGATCATAAAGGGAAAAATATTTGTATTTTGTAAATACATGCAAAGGATTTACAATACTCCATGTTCTGAATTTGCAAAAAAAAAACACAAGCTATTAATTTTCTAAAATGTATACTGTTTGGAAAAAAAAATCTATTCATATTGAGGTTGGTATGTAGAATACTAAAGAAAAAAAAACATATCCAAAGATAATTTTGTCCATGCTCAGTTGGTGTGTGAGTGTGTCCTTTGAACAGTCGGCACAGCTTACTCTCAATTGTGCAATAGCCAAACAAAACAAAAAAGTATAGTTTATTTCAGCCAAATGGACAGGTCTCCGTGGATATAAATGCTTTTAATGTCTATTTCCTTTGAGCTTTGGAAGAAAAAAAAATGATTTCATGTTTGTGCTGTATCTTTTTCACAGAATGTGGAGAAAAATAGATTGATATCCCCCACTGACCCATTGTTTTGATAAACATAGGCAACAGTTTCCGCTTCCCTCCCTCCTCCTCCTCCCTTCAAGTTGTGCGATTGTATCCCTGAGGTTGCTCTCTTTTCAGGATGTTATTGATCTGCCTGTTTTCTAACACAAATACCTCGCTAGCCAAACCTGCCTGCCTCTTAAGGGCATGCAAACGTGCACACTAACACACTATGCTCGCAGATGCACATTCACAAGGAGAGTAAGGTTAAGCTAATTATATTACCCCATGCAGAGTCAACACACACGCACAGATGTACACGTACAAGTGCCAACACCACAGTGAATAAGAGATTTGGAAACCAAAAGCAGTCTCTGGAGGAAGAACAGGTCTTTTATAGATCTAACACAGGGCAGCAGAGGGCTAAAGCAGGTAGATAATCAGACCGTGTAGCAGAGCAGAATGCAGGCCGTATAACGAAGACAGTTTGGCGAAGACAGACGACTCGATGAGGTGATGAGCCGAGGTGGCAAAGTCAATAGTAACGGCTGGTGGTGCAGAATGCCAGGTGTGGAACAACAAGATATGTTAGTATGTACAACACTAATCAGATGATCCAAAGTCAGAGGAGGGAAGAGAGGAGGATGGAGCAGCTGTCGCCATGACAGACTCTGGTGTTACGAGAGAAATATGCAGCGCCTTCTTTGCCCAAAGCAGAACATTTAGTCAGAGGCATCCTGTTATCTAGCATCTAACAGCATTATCTGCACACACAATCTGCAATCCCTTACATCCTCTCGCATTGTATTATTCTCCTATTACCAAAGAACTGCTGTTGATTTTTTAGCCTATTTCCTGCTGTTGGTGTGTGTGTGTGTGTGTGTGTGTGTGTGTGTGTGTGTGTGTGTGTGTGTGTGTGTGTCTATATAAATGAGATTGCCCTGGGAAAGAATTAAGATGTAGCAACGTACAAAAAAAGCTGTGAAAAATGCTAGCTTTCTACTCGTGTTTAATTTCACACACCCTGAAACCCATAATACGATTCTGTGTGTCCAGCCATGAAGGCTCACTTCTATATGGGCAAAAATAAACAGCTGAAATTGTGGGCAAAGACACATATCATTGACCGCATTTAATGAAGAGTTCCCCAAAGATTCGTCTGTGTAATGTGCACTTAGAAGGTATATAAGAAAATGACATACTGCACTGCGCCATGCCCAAAGTTTGGACTTTGCTTTGTAACAACATGATCTTGAAATTAAATTACATTTCTTGTGTAAGTGCTGTGAAGTTGTAAGATAATATGTTAAAAAAATAAAAAAAAAACAATTAATGAATCAAGATGTGTATTAGTCACGCCCAAGTCTTTTGCTTAGTTGTATGACATTTCATACCTTATCTCTTATGCAGGTTATAAGAGGAATATTTGAATGTTGATTACTATGTAACATCGCATTAATGTAATACAACCTTTTCTGTCAAGCAAAGCTGATAACATATCTCAGTAGAAGCTTAATCGATTTGGTTTTGTCTCGATGTTTTGTCTTGTCTCGGTAGTGTTTTTGTTCAGAGAAAGGTCTCTCTCCATGAATCAATGCTGATCCTAGTGTTGGCTTTTCCTGCTTCAGCCTCCCGACCGCGGTGGAAGGGAGACACCGGCACCCGGTCGGACACGATAACGTTTCTCGCTGCGGAGCCCCGTCACTTCACAAGACACGGGAAACCTCTGTTGGTCTGGAGGAGCTGCAGCAGTTATTTCTGCACAAATGTCCACTGTACATTCACTAGATATTCTCAGAGCTAAACCTACTCTCCTGCAGTGTGTAGTGTGTGCACATGCACGTCTAGAGGTAGAGTGAGCTAGGCGAGCGCGCTTGGGAAACCGATAGATTTATACGCTTAAAAAGTTACGAACAGTCCCTTTGAATCATTGAAAGTAAAGGTGATTTGTAGATAATATGGGTTTGTGGCCATGAACAGACATATCTATGAAATATCACTTCAGGAACAATAGAAAATTGTATTTTAATATATTGAACTATTGAAGGGTAAGGTCACTTTGTAGTCAATATGTGTTTGTAGGCATAGAAAAATGTGGATCAGACTATAGTTATAGATTGAGGAATTCATCATGTGTAGACCTACATAAGAAAGTATTAGGTCCACCTTGACTTAGTAGTCACATTGGTCATTTTAAACAATTATTGCCACGTAAAATAAAGGCATTTTAATTTTGTTCAAACACTACAGTGGGCCTTGGATTATTTTTGAGGGAGACTTGCATTTTGTACTTTTTTGAGACCATATTCCACTCATGCAACAAGCCCTTCACAAGACTGAATGAGCCCAATACACCTGAAGGATCCACGGAGCACTTGCATGTGGTTACCACAAAGACCCAGCAGCACTTCTCCTCCATTGTCTTCAAGAATGTTTTTACACTGAAAAAACACTGTTTCACAAAATCTATTTAATGCATTGTTGAATGGATTTTTGAATTAATTTCCATTATTTCTTCTGTGAACTCTGAATTGTGAGTTCTCCAGGTTCAAAGAAAAACTGAGTCTTGTTACGTGGAATAGATTAAATAAAAGTCTTTACTCATATGGTAAATCTTTTTTCATACAGATCAGAAAGCCGGACTCTGTAACGCCTCAGGATTGCATTTAACACTGTATAACTCAGCACAGCATGGGGCACATGCACCGTGGCCCAGGACATCAAGGGGGCAAATGGCATCCCAAGCGACAGTGTTCCTCATTGTCCGGGTGAATTAAACTTTTACAATGTGCCCAAACTCTCAACCTCTCAGCCTGTTGAGGTAGTAGTTGCCCTCCATTACATCAGCGAGCAGCTAGCGTACCACAGGGGGCTTTTTCTGAGTTCTCACGCAGCACATAATGCTTAATTGATTCAGCAGGAATGTCAAAAGAGAGGCGTTTAAGGTGAGTAGTGTTACTGCTACAGCTCCTATCGTGCAGCCTAATTTATGGTGGAAGTCCCTGGACGTTTGCAAGCAGCCTGAAGCATCACTGGTGCCATGTAGTGTGAGCAAATGCTGCAATTCAGTCAGAGAAGAAAATGTGGTCAAGGAAATAAAGAAGGACTGGTTCATCTTGCCAATGAATCGAACAATCCATCACAAACCTTGATGTCAGTAAATGTTGATGACATAAAGCACTGCCCGGTTTATCAAACCTGCAGGCTTGGTGTTCTTGTTCCAAACTTCACAGCAACATGCAGTGAGAAAACACGACACAGATCAACAAGATCAGCAAACAACACAAAGCCATGTCTACAAGGGCGTCTTCAAACTGCCTAAATGAGGAAACGGCATCTTTGACAGCAATGATAAATCATTTGAAACATTTTCAATAATACACCGGTCTCTCAAAGAGCTCACAGTTGTTGTACTTTGATGTATTATTTAGATTTTATTTCCCGTTTTTATTGTTGGGTTTCGCTAAGTATGGCAATCATTCAGTTACAGAAGTTACTGAGGTTTCTGGACTTGCTTGTCTAAAGTACAAGTAATACTGAGCATTCATGAATGAGACCATTTATTATTATATTATTGATTTATAAAACAGGCTTAGGAGAAAGAACTAAAATGAGGTGGAGTCATAAATTGTTGGGTGAAAAAGCCACAAAATGAAGAGGAATATAATCACAAGCCACCACTCTTAAGATCCAGGCATTGAACTTCCCCAGTCACATCGGTTCTGATTCAACCATTAAATCATGAAGCAGAAACACTGGAGCCCACTGTATAATAAATGCACAAATGGTCATTGTAACATTAAAGGCCTTATTGATAATATTTTTATGTAGACTAATATTTTAAAAAAATGCATTAAGAAAGGTGCTGAATAAAAGTATGTCTTTTCTTGAAAAAAAATATTATGATTGTGAATTAATTATTTAAAAAGTTTCCGTTAGTCCAAAATTTCCGTTTTGTTTATTTCTTTGTAAGTTATTTGACGTCTGGTTCCCTCTTGTAACAACAGTAGTAAGAAATAGTAAGACAACATTGGTATCACGTGGTATCTCTGGGTCGTCAGTTAGTGTGGAAAAAACGGATAAATGGCTGAGACTGACCGTAAGTGCCTGGCAACGACTTGTTGTGAAGTAAATGCAATGCAATGGGGCAGGGAGAAAGTGACATCTAGTGGCTGAATGTTATCAATGTTATCAGTAGAACCATTAATAAACTGACAAAGATGTTTAGAAAATCTGACTCAATTTTCAAATTTTGCACTAATGATGCACAGTATAAAATAAATAGCCTCCGCCCCTATCCCCTGTGGAATATATTCCCTTGCAGACACTGAAGCAGCAACCCAAGCAGTACCCGTGTCTTCATGGCCTAACGTCGTAATTGCCTATAGGCTAAAGAAGACAGATGTAAGGTACAAAGTCAAGCTTTTGTAGCACCTCGGGGACCCAGAGCTGGATTGGGCCTCTGCAATAAGATAGAGATTAAAAGAAATGTGTTGCATCAAGGCTTGTTGAGCTGTTATCAAGGGGCCCAAAATTTCCAGGGCACCCCTGCCTTCCACTGATGTGCTGAATATTATTAAATGATTTATGTCAGAATGACGGACATGAGACAGGACTGCAAGAAAAATGTGCTGTTTTTAATGAACTGCAAGAAGTACATCACACCAAAAACAGCAGACAAGTCAGACCCCAAGATATATCACTAATGTCACATAATTACATGTAACAATTGCACAGTTAATAACACACAATACATTGAAGATGGTGATCAGAAATAAAGATTGTAATTTGAAAAACATGGTCGTTTTTTAATTCAAGCTGATTAATGCCAATAAACTTCCCAAAGACTAAGCTGCAAACTTCTCAAAGCCACTGTTTAAGTCTACAGGACATTTGCATTTCATACTCAATAGACAACACCTGGGCATTGCTTGTGCTCTTCACAGGCATTTTGTTTATCTTCTATTAGCACTCTTCCGGTGGCCATGCTAGTCAGCGCACTCCAGTTGACCACATTCCCTGGGGTGTAGTTTTCATAATTTTTCTTTCTCACCACGGATGGCCAGCAGCTCCCGCACCTAGATGTCTCGCCACACATCCACATAAGTATCCCTCTGCTCTCAGAAGGGGGCTGGGTCACGCGTCATCAACGCGCCATCAGTTACACTGCGCATGTCTTATACCCTGTGATCTTAATGCTCAGGCTGATCAGAATCATTCAAAAAATTCCTGAATACGGATCATGATCCGGATTGCCACCAAAATCTAATGGATTGTTCATTGTGCTACAATCCACCCCTCCAAAAAACTAAATTCAAATTCAAAGTGACTTCCTGGCATGCATAAGTTTAAAAATAGAATCCTTGGAAAACACAGAAACATAGCACATTAGCATTGCGCGACTACATACTGCCCATACGTCTGCTGAATGACGTGCTATAAACATTCACGTATGTTTTATTTTATTCAATTTTTTTTATTATTTTGCACAATTTAAGACTAAGAGGGTGATCTGTGTCTTGCTTGTAGGGCTGTCTGGACTCGAGGCCTACAATGGTTGTTTCATCTGCATATTTGATTGTTTTCACAGAACTGTCCTTGGATGTAAAGTGGATGGTGTTCAGTGAAAATAAGCAGGGGGAGAGAACACAGCCCTGAGGAGCTCCTGTGCTGAGATCAAGAGGGCGTGAGGTTAGGTTATTAACCTTCATCCTCTGTGGTCTGTTCCACAGTAAGCTTCCTATCCAGTGGCATATGGCTGGGTCAATGTTCATATCCAAAATTGTGGTAAAGAGTTTGAGTGTGTTGATGGAATTAAAAGTGGAACTGAAGTAAATAAATAGGATGAATGTGTGTGTTTGGGTTATTCTAAGTGTTGCAGGGCGTGATGGAGTGCTATGTTGACTGTATCCACAACAGACTGGCTGGCTTGGTAGGTAAATTAATATGTGTTCATCAGTGGGGAGGAGCAGGATATCAGGTGCAAAATAAAAAATACAAAAGGAAATGTGTGTCAACAACGTTGTGCACAGGAAATTAAAAAATGCAAACACTCCCACGCATATCTCATGAAGGTAAATCTGGAACACCTTTTGTTCTTTTGTTCTGAGAGCAATCATTACAAAGGTATTTGGCTGAGGTCATACGTGATACCTGTGAACATCAAAACAGGTCACAGTATCTTACAAAGCATTTAATTTTTACAAAGTATTTCATATGTACAGTATGAGATTGATGAACCAGCTGCATGTAGGTTATTCAAACCGTACATGCTGCACTTCCTGGGGATCAGTATAGTGCACTCCAAGAGGGGCAATCAAAGTCCGCAACGGATTGTCAGGTTGAGTTTTAATGACGTCGGACATTTTCAAACTGTTGTTTTGTAGAAACTTTAATTTAGTTAAATGTATTGAGCAACACTGAATCAAAATGCATTGATGTCTAGACTATTTAATTAAGCTGAAGGATCCTGCTTACAGACTTAAACACAAATTCTCATTGTATCATTAATCAACTCACAAAGATGTTTTAATAAGCTAACTGAATTTTTGGTAACTCTTTACAATAACTGCTCCGAATCAAATTTCAATGAGTAGGTAAAACGAGTGAGGAACGAATCAGGAATGACTTGATAATTTATGAATCGTTAATGAATACTTCTCTGATAATTCCTAATGGAGGACTATATAGTAGATAATGATGATTTACTTGAGAACAGACTGGGAGATCCTATATTAATGAATGATTAAGTAATGATTAGTTCATGAATATATGTGACTTGATCAGACTGACCACTTTCATGAGTCATTCCTGATTAACTCTGAATAGGCTGCTGAGTGGCACAAAACTAGCAACAACTCATTAATTACTGATTATTTAAACATTAGTTACTGTTTTTGTGTCCAACCATGTTAAGTGAAACATAATACGGAGTAGTTACTGAGGAGTTCCTCATTACTTTATCGTTAACTTATGATTACTTACTCTTTTTGTGTCCCCCCAAGTAAAGTGAGACATAATACTGAATAGTTACTGAGGTGTCCCTCATTACTTCATTACTTCATCATTAGCTTTAAATGAATTCCTTAAAAAAAAATCAGATCTTCATCATATTCAGACCACATATACATTAATATCCACATCCATGAATATTATGAAGTTGAACATCATTCCAGCACAACAGCTCATAGGTCGCTCTAGTCCTAAAGACAGCTGACTTCATCACGTTAGATTGGTGGTTAGCCTTTAGTATGTTTGCAGTTAGTAGAAATGATAACTCTAATTATTTGCCACATAGGCTAGTTAGTGTTGAAGTTAAATAAGTGATAACATAATTTCAACTTGTCCACCTGACGGCCCCAAATATTGTGTTTCACTTTACATGGTTGGACACAAAAACAGTAACTAATGTTTAAGTAATCAGTAATCAATGAGTCGTTGCTAGTTTTCTGCCACTCAGAAGCTGATTCAGAGTGAATTAGGAATGACTCATGAAAGTGGTCAGCATGATCAAGTCACATAATATTTATGAACTAATCATTACTTAATGATTCATCAATATAGCCTCTCCCAGTCTGTTCTCTAGTATATCATCATTATCTACTATATAGTCCTCATTAGAGAAGTACTCATCAACAATTCATCAATTATCAAATCATCCCTGATTCGTTATTACACGGAAGAGACTTTTGTTTCGGCTATTTTATATTTCACATTTCTTTTAGATCTTTATTGGGTAAATTATTAATCTGACATCGTCCCTCCCCAAATGGGCTTGACACAGACACTGAAGCAGCAACCCAAGCAGTTCCCGTGTCTTCATGGGCCAACGTCGTAATTGCCTATAGGCTAAAGAAGACAGATGGAACGTACAAAGTCAATCTTTTGTAGCACCTCGGGGACCCAGAGCTGGATTGGGCCTCTGCAACAAGCTAGAGATTAAAAGAAATGTGTTGCATCAAGGCTTGTTGAGCTGTTATCAAGGGGCCCAAAATTTCGAGGGCACCCCTGCCTTCCACTGATGTGTTGAATATTATTAAATGATTTATGTCAGAATGACGGACATGAGACAGGACTGCAAGGAAAATGTGCTGTTTTTAATGAACTGCAAGAAGTACATCACACCAAAAACAGCAGACAAGTCAGACCCCAAGATATATCACTCATGTCACATAATTACATGTAACAATTGCACAGTTAATAACACACAATACATTGAAGATGGTGATCAGAAATAAGGATTGTAATTAGTAAAACATGGTCGTTTTTTAATTCAAGCTGATTAATGCCACTACACTTCCCAAAGACTAAGCTGCAAACTTCTCAAAGCCACTGTTTAAGTCTACAGGACGTTTGCATTTCATACTCAATAGACAACACCTGGGCATTGCTTGTGCTCTTCACAGGCCTTTTGTTTATCTTCTATTAGCACTCTTCCGGTGGTCACGCTAGTCAGCGCACTCCAGTTGACCACATTCCCTGGGGTGTAGTTGTCATCATTCATGAAGCGCATGATCTCACAGGGTGAAAGGACGTAGTTCCACACGTGGACATCACATATCATGCCAAGGAAAGACTGCCTCTTGTCAAACCGCCCGCCATGGGAATCCTGTTCCTGTAGTGATTGTTGAGATAAAAAACATTATATTCTGTCCAATTCTTGTTCAAAAATTAATACTTCACAGACATAAAATGAATCAGAAACTTAGCAACATACAGAAATTTGTAGAATTTTATAAACTAAAATATTTATCAATTGAACTGACCTGTCCGATGATGATAATGGGATTTACAAGTGATGTTCCACCAAGGTATTTCTTAATTGTTGACTTTCCATCTAACCACAGCTGCACCAGACCAGACGCAGCGTCCCATGTAGTACAAATGGAGTGCCATGTGTTCAATTTGTAGTCCAGACCGTCAAATTCTTTATTTTTATTCACGACATAGACGTCAATGTCATCACCTGAACTGTCCTTGAATATCAGGAAGCCATTGTGATGCGTGGCTGTGGCCAAAGAGAATAGTGCATGGTTTCTGCGGAGATCGGTCTTGGACCTGCAGACATCGAAAGAAAGAAAGAAAATAAAATATGATGCTTCTTCAGTGAGAGATATAGTTATTTAATTTATTTTTTCCCTTTAAACATTACCTGAGACAGACAGTTATAGCAGTGAGAGATGATATCGCAGGTATCAGTTTCACATTAGCTGTGTTGGTTTCCTCTGGGAAGACGAACATTTTACCAGAAAGATCTACAAAAAAAGAAGAAAGTTGCTAAATGTTCATGAAACAAATGAATGTTAAGTTGGAATATGATATAACATATATGTTAAAACATTTTTATATTTTACTCATCATGACAATACAACAGATTTACTCAACATTAGTAATTGCAACTATATATTTGTTTCACCCTAATAATTTAGAAAAATAGATTTTTTCAAATGGTAACACACTTGTAACTTATTTGTGAAATTCCCTTCTGTTTCCCCTCTGTTAAATAAAGCATATATATGTTTTACCGTTAGGCACTGCAGCACATGCTGTCAGCATCAGCAGGAGAAGCCAAAATGCCATCTGATACAAAAACAAATAAAGAGACACCAAAAAAAATGTTAGTTTAAATCTACTAAATTAAATGCTGTTGTGTTGCTATTAACGACCAGTGGACACTTCAAATTCAAAATTAAAATTTACTGTCACTTGCAATTGCATTACACAGTATACAGCACAATACAGATGGAAAAATTGCAGTCAGCTTAATTTGCTCTTTGATCTTACCTTTAAGTTGGTGTCAGGATGTTGTGCACAACAGCGAATATGAGCGAGTTTTATACCCTCATTGCTTCCTCATTCTTTTCGGGTGGATCTATTATTTTAATAGGTTACTTCCTGTTCACATGTAATTAAAATTAAAAGGTCATGCTTGCTTTAAAAAAAAAAAAAATGTGTTCACATTTATTTTCTTCATCACCCAACAATGTTGTTACTAAGAGTAGGCAAATGCACATTACATGCTTTTAATGATGTTTTATCAACCAAATTACATTCACACACATCCAGTTGGAGCTCTTTATTTACTATACAAAAGTAAAAATTTAACAAATTTAATAATTTAAGGCAATAAAATCAATAGATTACATTGTTTATTAGCCACATGACCAGGGTTGTTTTTGTTACAATTTGTTGTTCTCTCCAGCACAAATACATAAATGGACACATCAGACAAACAAGCGTAACAATGTAACTACCATAAATAAACAACAACCACCGTTGGCGGACTTTCTTACGTAACGTTACGTAAAAAGCATATAAGTGTTTGTTTCACCCATTCACAACCCCTTCACACAAGTTCACATTCAGCGTATCCGTAGTTTACCTAAATGTCAAATTTTTCCTAGTGACTGAGCTGTCAACAATCTGCTGTAGTTTTTTACGTGTTTGACTATCCATCCTGTTATATCCTTTCTGTAAGAGAGGATGTGATAACAGACTCAATGATGGCTGAGTAGAATCTCATTGCGGTACTGGGTTTCATCATTATTGGAGATGAGGCCTACAATGGTTGTGTCATCTGCATATTTGATTATTTTCACAGAACTGTCCTTGGATGTAAAGTGGGTGGTGTACAGTGAAAATAAGCAGGGGAAGAGAACACAGCCATGAGGAGCTCCTGTACTGTCAAGAGGGCGTGAGGTTAGGTTATTAACCTTCAACCTTCAACCTAAATGATACACTGCAAATTACAAAATACAAAAGGTCACCTCTGCCAAGGTGCGTGACTTTAAAAACAGATCATCAGCTCACAGCTGGCGGTACTGTGACATGGTCAGCTTATTATTAACACGGTGTGTTTCCGTGTAACGTATCTGGGGCTACCTCTCTCATTCAGCAGCCTTGTTATGTCTGTATAACGTTACACTACGTTGTCTTTCATCCCGTTATCTACTTCTTTTTTCTTTCTCACCACGGATGGCCAGCAGCTCCCGCACCAAGATGTCTCGCCACACATCCACATACGTATCCCTCTGCTCTCAGAAGGGGGCTGGGTCACGCGTCATCAAAGTGTCATCAGTTACACTGCGCATGTCTTATACCCTGTGATCTTAATGCTCAGGCTGATCAGAATTATTAAAAAAATTCCTGAATTCGGATCATGATCCAGGTAGCCAACAAAATCTAATGGATTGTTCATCGTGCTACACAGTGAAAACATAACCTCCTTCCAAGAGGTAATAAGTGTACTGAAGGCCAAGCATGGGATATTAAAAGATACAAACACACCCATGCATTTCTCATAAGGGCGAAGATGACAACATCAAACACCTTTTGTTTTTTTGCTCTAAAAGCAATAATTAAAATTAAAGCTGCAAGCAGCGATGATCGGGCCCTCACCCCTGCAGGCACGTCTGGGGAACGCGCACGTAAGGGTACTTGCTGTCGTGGCACGTGTATGTCTTCAGGCCTGGACTGTTAAGCCGTGAACACACTGCACGCATGAGGCTCGCGTGAGGCTCGCGTGGCGTGTTGTTTTTTATTTCGGTGTCCATGTTAACAGGTTAGAGTGAACGCACTGCCCGCATGAGACGCGCGTCTGACGCGGGTCAGACGCACGTCTATTTTATAGAATAGAAGGGTCGCCTATTATACACGCGAGCCGCTCGCGTCTCAGCTGCGTGTCCCAGCAGCAACAGACAGTGAAGGTGATCTATTGACAGTATATGGACATCATATCAGCTACATAATACAGTTTACATGTCTAGACATCTGTAGAATATGTCACAGACAGTGAGAGGGATCTAGTGACTGTATATTAACATCATACCAGCAAGACTTTACTGCAGTTTACATGTCTGGAGATCTGTAGAATATGTCACAGACAATGAAGGTGATCTATTGACTGTATGTGAACATCATACCAGCAAGATTACTACAGTTTCCATGTCTAGATATCTGTAGAATATGTCACAGTCAGTGAAAGTGATCTAGTGACTGTATATTAACTTCATATCTGCAAGACTTTACTACAGTTTCGAGGTTTATCTGTAGAATATGTTATGGAGATGAAAAAAAAGTGAAGTTAAGTAAACTTGTTTTTAAATCAACACTTCCTGCTTTCATGTCAAAATAAAAGCCCTCAGGCGTTTTTTCTATAGACAGAATCCCTTCATTTGTTAACACGAGGCTTTTATTCTGACATATGAGTAGTCAGTGCTGTGGAACACGCAGTCACTTTGGGAGTTCAAAAAATTGATAAAGTTTGGGGTTTAAATCAACACTTCTTGCTTTCATTTCGAAATAAAAGCCCTAAAGCGGGTTTTCTTTGCACAGAATTCCTTCATTTCTTAACACGAGGCTTGTATTGTGAAATATGTGCCGGACAGTGATGTGGAACAAGCAGTGACTTGGAAAGCATCATAAATGAATACAGTATGGAGTTTTAATTGTGGATTATTACTATTATTTATTAATTACCACACGTTTCTGAACCTTTCTCTGTCTAAAATAAATATCAATTATATTTATCATGAAGTTAAATGGCCATTAAAAGGCAAACTCTATGTAGAAAGAAAGGGCTGTCAGCAGCAGCAGACAGGTAGCCGACACGCTCCCGGGACGCAGCTAACTCGCGTCTGGTGTGAACACCCTAGGTGTGCATCACGCAGCCACGACGTGACGCTGCCGTCACGCGAGCCTCATGCGTGCGGTGTGTTCACGGCTTTATCCAGCTTGAGAAGTTTGGGGCAGATGGGACTAGGTAATGTCAAGTTACAATAGCCTACTGTGTTATGGCGAAAGGCTGTTATTCGCCGCCGCGCCACGGCAACATAGTTCGATAAATTTTTTATCTTTGGATAACTTTTCATCACAAAGGTCTTAAGGTACTACTGACCAAATTTGAAGTTGATCGGGTTAAATCTCAAGGAGGAGTTCGTTAAAGTACAGCGCCTGGAAATGGTAAAAAACGGCATAAAATTCAAGATAGCCGATTTCAGGGTGGGTGGAGCTAATGACACCAAATGAGGAATATGTCTGGAATAATGAGGAGGATGGGCCTACCAAATTTGGGGCAGATCGGACAATGTATAATCAATTTACAACAATTTCCTGTTTCCTATAGGGGGTGCTATGACAAGTGTGCGTATGTGTGTGTGTGTGTGTGTGTTGCGTGGAAGTGTATGATTAGGGTTTGTGAGGAGGATATTGATTTAAATATCTATAAAGACTTCTGGGCAAATGTAGCCAAACAACCTTGGGAGTGGGAAAAAAATATAAAACATAAAGACAGATAAATGGACAACATGGGGAAAAGCATTTACAAAACAGCAATTAAATGACCCTTTAAGCGACTTTTGAAACATTTGACAGATGAGCAGTTTGTTTCACACACATTTCACACAAGAAAATAGGTCACAGCCACAAAAGTGTTACAGTTTGATGCATTGAGCAACACTGAATCGAAATGCATTTAATTCAAGACTATTTATACAAGCTGAAGGATCCTGCTTACAGACTTAAACACAAATGCTCATTGTATCATTAATCAACTGACAAACAAATAAAGATTTTGGAAAATCTAATTCAATTTTCAAATTTTATATTATTCATACACAATGTAGAATAAATAGCCCCTGCCCCTATCACCAGTGGGAATTATTCCCTTCCAGAAAATTACTGTACATTTAGCTTTCATGTTTTTGAGTGGTTTTCATTATTTAGATGTTTTATTGCATGGGTTAGTACTTGATTTTATTTGTTTATTGCATGTTTTAGTCAGCAGGCAGCTGGATCATATCACCCCTCCTCCCCTCTGGCTGGGTTGAGGGTTGTGGTGGCAGCTTTGCAAGGCCTTGTTTGATTCAGTGTCTTTTCTCAAAATCTCTTTCTTTCAAGAGTTGCTTGGTGTGGCCTTCAGCCGGTTAGAAGACGGCACATTGTCTCAGTGAGGTCAGGCACCCCAGCGGGGCCCAGCAAGGTGATGGTCCACTGCTGTTTAACGTGTCAGGATCGGAGGCGGATGAGGAAGGGCAGAGCTTAAGAGCTGAAGAGGATAAGAGGGTGATCTGTGTCTTGCTTGTAGGGCTGTCTGGACTCGTGGCCTACAATGGTTGTGTCATCTGCATATTTGATTGTTTTCACAGAACTGTCCTTGGATGTAAAGTGGGTGGTGTACAGTGAAAATAAGCAGGGGGAGAGAACACAGCCCTGAGGAGCTCCTGTGCTGAGATCAAGAGGGCGTGAGGTTAGGTTATTAACCTTCACCCTCTGTGGTCTGTTCCACAGGAAGCTCCGAATCCAGTGGCATATGGCTGGGTCAATGTTCATATCCAAAATTGTGATAAAGACTTTGAGTGTGTTGATGGAATTAAAAGTGGAACTGAAGTAAATAAATAGGATGAATGTGTGTGTTTGGGTTATTCTAAGTGTTGCAGGGCGTGATGGAGTATTTTGTTGACTGTATCCACAACAGACCGGCTGGCTTGGTAGGTAAATTAATATGTGTTCATCAGTGGGGAGGAGCAGGATATCAGGTGCAAAATAAAAAATACAAAAGGAAATGTGTGTCAACAACGTTGTGCACAGGAAATTAAAAAATGCAAACACTCCCACGCATATCTCATGAAGGTAAACCTGGAACACCTTTTGTTCTTTTGTTCTGAGAGCAATCATTACAAAGGTATTTGGCTGAGGCCATACATGCTATCTGTGAACATCAAAACAGGTCACAGTATCTTACAAAGCATTTAATTTTTTACAAAGTGTTTCATATGTACAGTATGAGATTGATGAACCAGCTGCATGATACTCTAAAAAATACAAAATACGAAAGGTAATAAGTGTAAAGAACGCCGTGCATAGGAGATTAAAAGATACAAACACACCAATGCATATCTCATCAAGCCGATGTTGACAGCATCGACACCTTTTGATGTTTTGCTCTGAAAGCAATCATTAAAAGGGTGGGGTAAAATTAGTATATAATCATGATACCTGTCAACAAGATAGTAGGTCATATATCTTAGTGTGTGAAGTGTTTCATAAGTTTGATGCATTGAGCAACACTGAATCA
This sequence comes from Sebastiscus albofasciatus, assembly GCA_916701655.1. Classification (NCBI taxonomy): domain Eukaryota; kingdom Metazoa; phylum Chordata; class Actinopteri; order Perciformes; family Sebastidae; genus Sebastiscus; species Sebastiscus albofasciatus. The sequence continues at coordinate 22,355 of CAKAOI010046640.1, read as the reverse complement.
AATGCATTCAGTTAAAGACTAGTAAAGTAAGCTGCAGGATCATACTTACAGACAAACACATAGGACATTTATTCACAAAATAAAAAAATAGTCAGTCCATAGGACGGACAGACGCCATTGTTTTTGGTTGATTGATTAATGTTTTGAGTCGTTGTGGCACTAAAAATTAGTGTTGTCCCATTTTCTATGCTCTTGATCAGCTAAAATAACTCGCTGTAGCACAACATCAACAGGATATATACTATCACCTCCAAATATTGTATCCTTTCTGTAGAGGACTTCAGTGATGGAGGAGTCTGCACTCTCCTCTCTCCACTGATGAGATCCGGTAGTGACTGTGGAGAAGCCTGCAGCTCAGAGCGAATGTTTCCTGGAGAACGGCATCAGAGCAGCTGGAGATGGATCAGACCGAGAAGACTAGACAGAGCACACTCAAGTCAGTAGGGAGAAACTCTCAGAGTTTGACTGAGCTTCCTGACAAGATAAGATGTAGTTGGTGGACAAGAGAGAGAGAGAGAGAGAAACACTCTTCAATCACACAAAAGTTTACTTTGGAGATCATTTACCAATACGTTACATTTTTGGTTTCAAGGTTTTTATATCTGATAAAAAAAAAAACTGCTATTGTATAGAAGAGTATACAGAAGGCACCACGAGAACCAGAATCAGATTCACCAAACTCTCTTACCTGGACAAACTTGTCATTATTTGCTCGTTTCAGCTAGAGGAATGCCACCTAGCCTCATCATTAACCCAAAAATAGCCATATAGGGCTACCTGTTCCGCTCCACTTGAAGGCAAGATTCATTCACAAAAATGGTACCAAAAAGAGTAAAAACAAAAAAGGTCCTGCTGTCAGAAATTGCAAACAAAAAAGTAACAGAAGCGGTATTACAGGACCTGAAACAATTAACCCACAATATATTGATAGTGCAACTGCTAAAGACATGTTATATGTTATCAGAGCAGCGCTGTACTGTGACAGATGCAGACATAAAGAGGGGATGGTTTGACAAAAAGTCACACGCTAAAAAGTCTTATAAAGCGGTTGTACGGTACAACAGAGGATGATACTGGACAGAGTCTTGCGTAAAGAACCTGAGGCAGCTGTCAGAGTCAGAGAAAATCTTCCTAGTTGTAGTATAAGTTGCTGTGCTGAAATATGCCAATAAAAATCATGAAGTCTAAAAAAAAAACTTTCAGTAAATTAACAAGCCACAATGATGTCTTAATGCTTTATTGATATTGTATTCAAACTACTTATTCATTTAGATTAAGGCATCAAGATTTCAGGTCAAATTAGTGTTTTTCCCCTGTGGAGAAAGACAAATGACTCGTATGTCGGGCTCGGACCACTGGTGAATTTCAAGAAAGAAGTACAAGAAAATACCTAACTGCTGCGAACAAATAAGTTTGTACGACTGGTTCTTGCGTCCAACTTGTACTGGAAAAGAAGAAAACAAGCTAAGACACATACCATTGTGATTACAGTACTTTATTTATAAGACACAGTTTTAATTAATGTGTCAATGTGACGACTTGTCACATTGACACTTTTGACCTTTTCAATGGAACACAAACAGTATTATTCAGTATTACCGTGTGAAGAAGTTCATTTTAGTGTACTAAGCAGCATACCAGGACAACTTGTGGGCAGGTGCAGTATAGCAAATGTGGAAGAACAGGAGAAGTTGTGCAACACAGAAATGAATCAGATGATCGAGATGCAGAGGACGGAAGAGAGGAGGATGGAGCAGCTGTCGCCATGACAGACTCTGGTGTTACGAGAAAAATTTGCAGCGCCTTCTTTGCCCAAAGAAGAACATTTAGTCAGAGGCATCCTGTTATCTAGCATCTAACAGCATTATCTGCACACACAATCTGCAATCCCTTACATCCTCTCGCATTGTATTATTCTCCTATTACCAAAGAACTGCTGCTGATTTTAGCCTTTTTCCTGCTGTTGGGGTGTGTGTGTGTGTGTGTGTGTGCTGATGTATAAATTAGATACAGTATTCCAACATTGCCCCAGGAAAGAATTAAGATGTAGCAACGTCCGTACATTCATCATTTGCACTCATGTTTAATTTCACACAACTAGGCAACCTTGAAACCCATAATAAGATTATGTGTGTCCAGCCAAGAAGGCTCACTTCTATAAGAGCATAAATAAACAGCTGAAATTGTGGGTAAAGACACATATCATGAATCATATTTCATGAAGAATTCACTCAGGATTCATCTGTGAAATGTACACTTGGAATATAAAAACACACTAACATGATTGTAATGACACCATCCAAATCATCCGTTTATTTTTTTTTCCTCTGCCAACTAAAGTTAGTTCAGAAAAAATCATACAAAAGAGGCAATAGCATACAAAAATGAGTTATTATCTTGAATTTAGTTTTGACTAACACAACCAAAGTTGTAGATGTCTAGTAAGAATGTCATTGTGGGTATCTCTAATTGCCTTTCTGAATAGTGAGAATACAATTTTGACTAGCATAAATTCTATTATGGATATCTAAAATGTAATTACAGATAGGCGTTCGGGTCGATTAAATGTTAAAACGCCAGAAGGGCACTTGGAGGTCCGCCAAGGTCAAATTCCCTTTTTTGCAATGTTGACGAAAGTGAACAATAATGCATGTATCTGCCCCGTGATTTGGATTCGCTCCAAAATTTAACGGGTTCATCTTTGGCTCACGCTACATCCTTCCACCAAGTTCCATGAAATTTGGGCAAGTAATTTTTCCATAATCCTGCTGACAAACAGACAAACAAATCAAACCGAAAACATAACCTCCTTGGCATGAGGTAAAAATACAACTGTAACTGTTTTGTCTTGTTTGTTTTCCATTTTGTATAGTGACTAAGCAGCTCAAAGTCTATTTTGATAAGTGTAATTTGCCTAATAAGACACACCTCACCCACATACCCTGGGTGAGGTTGTGATACCTGTCAACAAGATAATAGGTCACAGCATCGTACATCATCTTCCATTGAATGGGTTGATGGAATTAAAGTGGAAGTGAAGTTTAAAAACAGGATGCAGGTGTGTTTGATCATTCTAAGTGTTGCAGGGCGTGGTGGAGTGCTATGTTGACTTCATCCTCAACAAACTGGCTTGGTAGGTCAATTGATGTGGGAAGGTGCAGAATTTCAGGTTTAATAGAAAATACGAAATTGTAAACAAAGCAGTACACAGGAAATGAAAGAATACACACACACCCATGCATATCTCATAAGGCTGAGGATGACAATGGGACACATTTTGTTCTTTTGCTCTGAGAGCAATTGTTAAAAGGGTATTTGGGTGATGTTTTGATACCTGTCAAGAATATAATAGGTCACAGCAAGTGTTTCATTAGTTTGATGCATTGAGCAAGACTGAATCAAAATGAATTGAATTCAAGACTAGTAAATAAGCTGCAGGATCATGCTTACAGACATAATCATAGGAAATGTATTCACAAAATTTAGTTTATTATAACTCTCGCGAGACTCGCTGTCCGACGACCTATCCTAACCTTAACTATAAGAGGTCAAGGCCTAACCATAACCACTCGAGGTCAATGCCTAACCTTTACCATCTTGCGAGAGGTTCCCAACTCATGTGTTACTTTCTAGACACAACCTGATATTATCCATCTTGGCAAGAAATCTTTAAGGCTACATTATTACCAAAGTCCTTTTTCATTTATGATAAACTCTTACAGAGCAGCCTCTGCTTTTTGAAGCAAAAAGTTTTGGTTCTCCGGTAGATATATTTCTTTCATTGTTTCAGAAACAAAGTAAGAGAAGTGTTTACATGATATCCAATTCATGAATTACAATACAATATTATATTTTCCTTACAATATCTCGTAGTTGACTTTAGCTAGTTGTTGAGCTACAGACATTGTAAAACACAATTCAACTTTACTTTACATCAAAAACGTGTTACAGATACAACTAGTCGCAAATAAGACGAGGTGAAGAGCACACACAATGTGTCATATCTATGAAAGCAATATCTTTGGGAAAGAAAAGCATATACAGAACTGATGTAATACAATCTGAACTTTTTTTCATCTCCAGTTGGATTACATTTTTTGATGCAATGGCATGAATTCACAAATTAGCATTGACGGGATTAAAGATCGTTTCACACATTTTACAAGGGAACACAAAATAAAAAAAAACAAACACTCAGAGTGTTAAAGGGACTGTTTGTAACTTTTTAAGTGTATAAATGTACCGAGTCGGGACACATGCGCGCTCGCATATGCGCGCTTGTGTGTGGCCGGCGTCCCCGCTCTTCTGCCTGCTTGCCTTCACTCAGACAGCGCGTGCATTCTCGCGTACTCGCTCCACCTCTAGATGTGAACGCGCGTTCACTCCACACTGCAGAAGAGTTAGTAACTCTGAGAAAATCTAGTGAATGTACTGTGGACGTTTGTGCAGAAATAACTGCTGCAGCTTCACCAGAAGTGACGGGACTCTGCAGAGAGAAACGTTGTCGTCTCATTACCGACCGGGTGCCGGTGTCTCCCTGTTCCCTCCGGCTGCGGGTGGAGGGAGACGAGTTTCTCACTGCGGAGCCCCGCTGCTGAAGCCTGCGCTGAGGCAGGAGAAGCAAACACAGTATCAGCATTCAGTCATAGAGAGACCTCCGTCTGGTCAGCTAACATTACTGCCAAGCAGCTGAAATATAGAGTGATATTGTGGTTTTAGCTGACGTGTGTCGCCTCACTGTTTTGAGTGATGCTCGTTCATGTCTATTTAGAGCGAGCACAAGCGCGAACCCGACGCTGACTTTCGTTGATTTCACGGCCACAGGTGTCGCTGTTAAGAAGCATTTCTGAAAGTTACAAATAGTCCCTTTAAACACTCATAAGTTAAAAAAGCATTGTATTACAATGAACTGACAAACAAATAAAGCAAAAGAGAATGATGATATTATCATTATTAATAATAATAATAATAACTATTATTATTATTAATATTAATAATAATAATAATAATAAAACAGAAAAACAATCTAAACTTTGTTTTAAATCATTTTAATTAATTATTTTACTTTTCCATTCGAGATTTTTTTTTGACTCTGCAAACGTTTAATAACATTTTTTTTGTTTATCTTCTATCAGCACTCTTCCTATGGTCTGGAACGACAGCGCACTCCAGTTGAGCACATTCCCTGGAGGGAAGTTTACACGATTTGAGTACCTCTGGATCTCACAGGAGGAGAGGGTGTAGTCCCACAGGTGGACATCAGACATCATGCCAACGAAAGACTGATTAATGTCAAAGCCTCCACCATGGGTATCCTGTTCCTGTGAATTTGCAGACATTTGAGATAACATCTATATAAATGATATATTTTGTATAGGCCATTTGAACACATAAAACAAATCACAAGGTAACAATAAAATAGTTTGACAATTGGGGAAATACACTTGTTCGCTAACCTGCCAAGAATTAGATGAGAAGATTATTACTTATTGAATGTAATATTGCCCTAAATATGTTGCTGGAGCCAACAGTCAGTCAGCTTAGCGTAGCACAAAGACTGGAAACGGGTGGAAACAGCTAGCCAGACTCTGTCCGAAGTATCAGCTTACAATTTCATTTTTTTCGCAGATGCTTTGTCCAAATCAATAAACTAATTAATGTTAAATACATTACAAAATAAAACAAGAAAGACCAAAAAAACAACAACAATTGACTGTTTTATGAGACGTGCACCGGAGTTATTTCTTGGCTGGCAGCAGTTGCCAGGAAACCAGCAGAGACGATGACGAGGACAGAGGAGTTACTGCTCCTGCTAGAAATAGTCCAGCACATAACTCTGCTTAAAATGGGGAAATGATTATTTTTTTTACTTTTTGGACAGAGCTTCCAGTCTTTGTGCTAAGCTAAGCTAACGGGCTGCCGACTCTACATATTTACATACTGATCTTCTCATCTAACTCTCCTGCGAAAAAGCTAATCAGCATATTTCCCATAAGGTTGAACCATTTCTTTAAGTATGGTGCTTAAAAACTGTACCTGTCCTAAAACAATTATAATGGGGCCGCTGATGCTGGATCCAGAGCTGAGGAATTTCCTACTTGAGGGTTTTCCATCCAACCACAGCTGTCCCAGGCCAGACGCAGAGTCCCATGTGGTACAAATTGAGTGCCACGTGTTCAGTTTGTAGTCCTGCCCTCTTATGTCTAAATGGTTATTCCTGATCCAGAGGTCAATCTCATCATTTACAGCATCCTTGAATATCAGAAATTCATTGTCAAAAGAAGGGGTGGCCATAGAGAAAAGGCTGTAAGTTCTACGGAGGTCTGTAAAGGATCTGTAGGCATCACAAAGACATTATCATAAGTAAATATTTCTACAGTCAGACACACAGTGGGTTGTTTCATTCATTTTGCATATTCGACCTCACCTGAGACAAACGGTCACAGCCTTCAGAACCTGTCTTGATGTAGTCAGCCTCACATGAGCTGTGTTGGTTTGTTGTGGGAAGGTAAACATTTTACCTGACAGATCTTTGAAAAAGAGAGAAATTCTAATTCAGAATGTGAAAAGTAAATTATATAATGAGAACACAATTACACAAAAATATATTCAGTGGACAAACCGGTGGATCTCTGCCCCCGACTGACCAAAAATGAATGAATGCAGCTTCAACTGAGTTTTGATATCAATTGCACTGATCTGCTTTGTTTTACACACTTATATAAACAATAACTTCATTCAATGGGACATGTTTCATCACGTCTCCCAGTTCTTTGATAGTAAATCACACACACTCCAACATGGCCTTTTGATTGTTTATGCAAGGCAGACAGGAACATGACAGGAAAAGATGTTTTGAGAAGACATAAATGCATAACATCAAATCACTAGATTAATTGTGGCAACAACTCTGAAACATGTTGAATTTACTGTGTACTTTGCCATCCGTAGAGCTACACCACTAGCGCAGCTAAGCTGAACTTTGCCCTCTGCACTACCTGCCCACAGCTGCTGTCTGTCCCGTTGTGTTTGCGAGACATTTGCGACTTCTCATTGGAAATGAATTGGAGCTGAGGGGCTCACTGTCCCTACCTGCTCTACATTGGAATTGTTTACTTATCCCGACTGCCAACTTGTTGATGAACGAAGGGCTGCAAATGAGTGAGCATAAAGGTAACAAAAATAAAAAAGATAACAAACTCCTGTAAGCCAGATGTCATGTATCTTTCTTGGGATGTTTCATTTTGTCATTCCCTTTGTTAAATGAAGAAGATATATTTTTTACCTTGAGGAATGGCAGCACATGCTGTCAGCATCACCAGTAGAAGATACAACGCCATCTAATACAAAGACAAATAATCACCGTACAAAATGCAAAGAGTTATATATAATGAAAATAATAATAATAACAATACTTAAAATTCTAATACCTCAAATGTCAGTGTGTAATAGACTACGGATGAATGAAGTTGGACCACTACAATATGTAATATGGATAGAAAAGGGTAAAAATGTTTGTGATCTTACCTTGAATCCTGTGTCAGAATGTTTTGTTTCAACAGTGTATGGGATTGTGAGTTTTATACTATGGCTGCTTCCTCATTGGGGTTATTATCTGTGTGTTTTCTTCTTCACTCCTTCCTTGTATGCAATTTATGGCTTCAGATTCCAGTAATTTGCAAATGTAAAATAATAAGTGAGGGCTCGTAAAACTGTCTTATTAGGCAAATTACACTTATCAAAATAGACTTTGAGCTGCTTAGTCACTATACAAAATGGAAAACAAACAAGACAAAACAGTTACAGTTGTATTTTTACCTCATGCCAAGGAGGTTATGTTTTCGGTTTGATTTGTTTGTCTGTTTGTCAGCAGGATTATGGAAAAATTACTTGCCCAAATTTCATGGAACTTGGTGGAAGGATGTAGCGTGAGCCAAAGATGAACCGGTTAAATTTTGGAGCGAATCCAAATCACGGGGCAGATACATGCATTATTGTTCACTTTCGTCAACATTGCAAAAAAGGGAATTTGACCTTGGCGGACCTCTAAGTGCCCTTCTGGCGTTTTAACATTTAATCGACCCGAACGCCTATCTGTAATTACATTTTAGATATCCATAATAGAATTTATGCTAGTCAAAATTGTATTCTCACTATTCAGAAAGGCAATTAGAGATACCCACAATGACATTCTTACTAGACATCTACAACTTTGGTTGTGTTAGTCAAAACTAAATTCAAGATATCATTAAAAAAGTATAAGTGGCCGTTTAAACATTTAATAGCTAGACTGGATATACGTTGCAGTTATTTGTAATTCAATTACAGATATCTGCAATATATATTCCAATCTAGCTATTAAATGTTAAAATGGCTTGCCATACTTCGAGTTAACCGTGCTATTGGCATGCCCAAAAGGATGGCAATGTCACTCTGTTGGTCAGTCCTCCACTTTGGTCCAGGCTGAAATATCTCAAGAACTTAAACGAATTGTCATGGACATTTGTACAAACCTTCATGGTTCCCATATGATGCATCCCATAACTTTGATGACCCCCTGACTTTTTGCCTACTGTGCCACCAGCAGGTTCAAATTTGTGGTTTTGAGTGAAATGACATGGATAGCTTGCCATGAAATTTGGCAAAGACAGTCCCAACAAGATGATTTGTAATCTTTAGGTTCCATCATAGTGGACTCCTCTGCCAGTAAAACCTTATCTCACTTCCTCGTACAACAAGTACAGACTGCTCACGTGGACTTACATTCATACATCACATATCTTTTGCATTTCAAATCCTGAAGATAATCATCTGTATCTAATAATAATAATAATAATATAAGTGCTGTACATACAATTAAAAAAGACAATAAACAAACAGTAAATAACATATTATGATAAATACAACAAAAGATAATAAAACAACAGGAAAATCAATAAAAGGCAAGTCTATAATATACCATATATTTAGATAGTACATATTCAATGTACAGTTCATTCTGTTTAATACTCAAGGACAATTCTGCACCTTATCGTACAGCCTTTAGCAATATTTACTTGACATGTACTAATGTACAATATTACAGTTGTACCATCATTGTACAGTGTATATTCAGTACATATTAGAGGTTAGACGTTATACTTGTATCTCTAATCTCTATTCCCTGTTGTTGTTTTTTAATTCAGCTCTATATTTTGAATGTTATTGATTTATTTTATTATATATAATCTGGTCTTTTAATTGTTTTTGTTTCTTACCGGCTTCATTTGTTTGTTTTGTGATTTATGTGAAGTAGCTGCATATTGTCCAATACTTTGGTTTGTGACAATATTTAGTTTACTTCTAAAACTAATCACATTCCCACCAGTATATATAAAGTGGAAAAACAAAGTTCGAAACTTGTGTTTGATGGATTATTTCTCTGTTGTTACAATGCTAATTGGCATTGCATTTTACATGGTTGGAAAGCCTGTTTATTTACCTTCGCAATGATGTCACACTTGTAAGGATCATGCATTTGTGGGATGAGCAGCACAGCTGATTATATGGGTAGTGCCCAAGAAAAATTTGCCAAAATGCTCCGTCAATGGTAAACAGTGTATTCTCCTGTTGGTATTGACTCTTGTTTTGAGTTGTTTGATGGATTGGATGATTGAACTCTCTATCAGTAACAAGGAACAAACAAGACATATTGGCAATTTTACACTTTATTC